>CM024247.1:32243936-32444977 GCA_013421045.1 Propylea japonica
TCTAGTGAGGAATGGGACAACGTTTAGGTGGTGATGAGGGATGTCTCAAGGAGTGAGAAAATGCCATTTGAAATCATCTGAGGTACGCGGATGCTGATATACAGGGGTTTTAGAAAAAATTAGAAAATTTCAAATGACCATAATTCAGGAAATATGAGAGCTAATCCGATGATTTTTCGTATGAACAATGATAGAGTGAGTACGAATCTGCTTGAACGAAAAATTCGAAATAAAATCAGATCCGGACTCAGAAATTTCAGTTTTTCTGAAATTAGGTAAAAACAACACTCTGTATGCGGTTTTCAATTTTTTTGACTTCATATTCTGAGAGAGCAGGAAAAGTACATTCAAAGTCAACGTCATCTCGAATGGCACAAATTTTCCCTGCATGACCCTTCGAATGTCAATCTTCCGATTTTCGCTCCTTACATATTATTTTCTAGACAATTCAAATGACCATAATTCAGGAAATATAAGAGCTAATCCAATGGTTTTCGTATGAACAATGATGAAGTGAGTACAAATCTGTTTGAACGAAAAATTCGAAATAAAATCAGATCCGGACTCAGAAATTTAGTTCTTCTGAAATTGGTAAAAACAACACCCTGTATGCGGTTTTCAATTTTTTTGACTTCAGATTCTGAGAGAGAGCAGGAAAAATACATTCAAACTCAACTCTCATCCCGAATGGCACAAATTTTCCTGCTTTCTATGACCATTCGAATGTCAATCTTCCGATTTTCGCTCCTTACATATTATTTTCTCGACATTTCAGAAACATGAAATCTCAGATAGTTACTAATAAGTAAAAAAAGATCATAAACGAATCAAAATTTTATAAAAATTATAAAAAATGCGAAATTTGGAAAATTAATAAGTAATAATTCTTCAAATATTGTTCAAAATGAAAACCACCAACTTCTACACATTTATCTGCTCTTTTCATTAAGTTCAAAACTGCTTTCCTTATCACATTCGGGTTGTTTGGTATTTCGTCACATGCGTCTATTATGCGCTGAATTAATTGTTTCGTTGAATTTATTTCTCGCCCGTACACCATAGTCTTAAGCTGTCCCCAAAGGAACTAATCTAACGGTGTCATGTCGGGGGACCGAGGTGGCCAAGCTCTTGGACCACCACGACCTATCCATCTATTTGGATAGACCTCGTTCAAATGATTTCTCACTAAAATTGAGAAATGTGGGGGTGCTCCATCATGCTGGAAGATAAGTCCTCTTTGATTAATATTCCCTAATAAATTAGGAAGAACATTCATAAGGAAATATCTATAAATTTCTCCGGTGTGTCTTGAGTGAGGACCTATTAAATTATTATCATAAACTGCGCACCACACATTAACACTGAAACGTCTCTGTGATTGTCTTTGTACGACAGCGAAAATCGGAAGATTGACATTCGAAGGGCCATAGAAAGGAGGGAAAATTTGTGTCATTCGGGATGACAGTTGAGTTCGAAAGTATTTTTCCTGCTCTCTCAGAATCTGAAGTCAAAACAATTAAAAACCGCATACAGGGTGTTGTTTTTACCTAATTTCAGAAAAACTGAAATTTCTGAGTCCGGATCTGATTTTATTTCGAATTTTTCGTTCAAACAGATTCGTACTCACTCTATCATTGTTCATACGAAAAATCATCGGATTAGCTCTCATATTTCTGAATTATGGTCATTTGAAATGTCGAGAAAATAATATGTAAGGAGCGAAAATCGGGAAGATTGACATTCGAAGTGTCATAGAAAGCAGGGAAAATTTGTGCCGTTCGGGATGACAGTTGAGTTCGAAAGTATTTTTCCTGCTCTCTCAGAATCTGAAGTCAAAAAATTGAAAACCGCATATAGGGTGTTGTTTTTACCTTATTTCGGAAAAACTGAAATTTCTGAGTCCAGATCTGATTTTATTTCGAATTTTTCGGTCAAACACATTCGTACTCACTCTATCATTGTTCATACGAAAAATCATCGGATTAGCGCTTTTATTTCCTGAATAATGGTCATTTGAAATTTCCATTTTTTTCTAAAACCCCCTGTATATCAGGAACCATGTACCTCAGATGATTTCGAATGGTATTTTCTCACTCCTTGAGACATCCCTCATCACCACCTAAACGTTGTCCCATTCCTCACCAGACCCCTGTATATCGTGCCGAATATCCAGAAAAAGTATTCCACTTTTCATCTACACCTGCTACAGGGAAATTATATATTTTAGACAATCCGCATTCTTGAGCTGATTTTCAAAAAGTTGGTGAGTGCTGTCATTAAACCTTCTCACATTTTTCTTAATGACTGATTCAGTGGATACCATAAGGTAAACTTGAGACCCGAGTGTTCATCTGAGTGTTACTCATAGATAGTTGTGTTTCCCCCAAGATTTGAATTTATATTATCAAGGCAGGTGGCAGAGTACGCTGTAAAACGTATTTTCCACTACACCTACATTCCTCGAATTGGAAGGATTTCCCTAGTGTATCTGGTACAAGCAGAATTTTGTAAATGGAACTGGATTTTCCATGTGAATCAACTATAATAATTTCAAACTCTTCTTCCATTATTACCTGAGCAGTTTGTCATTGATTGAATGACCCAACCCAGTCAGTTTAATTTTTTTACTGTCAGAGTTATAAACAACTTTTTTCAGTTTCATTACTTTTTTACCTACAATATACAGTTTTATGGAAAACCCTGTACTATGTGTTGAGCCTCATTCGTCTGAAGCTGAAAGTTCGAAACTATAGTTACAAACTGGAAACTGTGAACATCTGGTGAAGGGTTTTCCAATAAGAGGGAGAGAAACTGAAGACTGTCAAAAGACATTTTCACTTTCAACCACTTCTCGCCAGCTTGCGCAAATAATACCTTCCAATAATTTTTCTTTATGAATGAATGAAGAATTTGATTGTCAAGAGAAGATGTGTCTTGATGATGAAATTAGAAAACACACGATGGAACAACTGGGACACACCAAAGGTGGTTCTAAAGTTATAGGGTAAAAAAACGGACTTTTTTCGCCCGGTATAAAATAACGTATGCCGAGTCTTCTTGAAATTCAAAACTGGCGATTGATTAAGGATGAACATACCTACGATTGAAAGAAATTACATACAGTGGAACTTCCCTATAAAGTAAGCGCTAAATCAGCAAAAAAATCGTTATAAAGAAATTTCGTCATTTAGAAAATTTGTTGTTATAGTCGGCTATTGCAGTCGACTTCTCTGATAAATTTAAGTTTTTCATTCAAACTTTAGCACTTGCTTTTAAACATTTTCGCACAACTTTTCACACTAGTGTAATGGTTAGATTGAAACCAAACAGACAGAGCTGTATTTAAAACTGTTCAAGAAGAATATATCTGCCCACCATTATACCTTTTTTACCAATACCCATTCAAAGAGTGATGATCTTTGAATATTTCGTTATAAAGAGAATTTACTTCGTTTCAACATGGAATTTGGATTCAAGGTGCAATCCCTTGTACGAAATTCGTTATACAGAGAAATTCGTTATACAGACGTTCGTTTTAGGTAAGATGTATTTATGAATTAACAAAATTCATCGATTTTTTGAGTGGATCGATTGTTTTTCCGGTCAGTGTAGGTTAATATTCCAAAATTCATTCAATTTTAGTAATCGTAAATAAATCGAATAACATAATGTGCTTAAATGTAAATTAATCCAAAAGTGCTTTCAAATACCCTCCCCACTGCATTCGGTGGTAAACTTAAGCTCGCCGTGAAACGCGACAGTTCTTCTCCTTATGAAATGATATGCTATTACTTTTCTTCCCTTATTACTTCAGCACCCGTGGAAAACGTAAAACAAATAATTAATTCAATTACAACCCGCGACAATGCTGTGGACAAACCATATCAGGTAGAATTCAATTTCCTTAAAATAAACATTAAAGATTTCAGGTCGGTACTCGTAACGAAATATATCGCTCTTTCATGATCTCATTCTCCTGCTCCTCACACGTTTTCACGGCGTAAATGTATTTGACCCCTTTTTCCGATGGTTGGAAAAGCTTTACGGTTGATGAAAGTTTGTTTGAAGGGAAAGGCGTTAAAAGTTTCCTCGAGATCTTTCCACCAAAAACAACTTTGTTAATCACATATTTGTCATTGTTTGAACATCATTGATCATTTTTTTGTCAGGTTCACTCTGGATAAGTTGGAAGTTTCTGAGGATACTTGGATCTCTTTTAGGAATTCTTTGTTTTGAGCAATTTGAAACTTTTACAGGCTACTGCTTGGTGAGGTTGGTATTTTATTCAATGTTGTCAAAAGTGTAGGTCTATAACAGTTTTAAAATTGATAAGGTTCTCCGTAAATCAATTATGTTCAGTAGAGAAGAGAAAATTCAATAATAAAATCGTTTCAGTTCGATTTGAATTTTGTTCTCTTATATGTATACCAGAAATTCCTTTCAGCTGTCGAACTTTTGGAATAATTCTAATCTCTCGAAGCTTCAAATAGTTGGCAGTGTGTTCGTTATCGTCGATGTATTCCTTTCCATACAATAAGTTTTTTAGGATACGGAATACGCACAGGAATACTCAGATGCTTATCTTTTCTAGATCGATATTTCACCACTGAAGGTTCACGTTTTTATTCAAGGGAAATGATTACTTATCTGTGAATGAGATACTGCTCGAATGTTAACTATGTTCATTTCCTTTTTGGGCGCTCGTTCTACTTAAACGAGTGCTACATTGTTTTGCCTAGATGTCTGTAGTTTCAATTTTGAGCGGAAAATTGCCTCAAACGATAGGTTCCGAATCCCTACTGATATATCCGTGGTCAAATTGCATTGTGTCCGTGGACTGACCGTCCGGCCGAGAGAACGATAACTTTCGGAGGAATTGTCCTAGAGACTTGAATTTGTTCACCAGCCAAATCGTATAGGGTGTTCAGTGAAATATAGTCATTAAAAAGTTTTGCTCCTTAATATCTCAGGCAAAACAGAACTAATCGAAATTAAATTCTGCATAGGCCTCAAGAATGTGGTGGCCCTAGTGTTAACAGAACCATAGAAAATTTATTGGTATATTGAAAAGAAGAATCGTTATATGTATTTTCATAACAAGATAACCGATTTGAGTCAACCTTTAAAATTTCAAGAGTATCGCATTATCTGAACCTGAGATTTTATTTTTTTAATTATTGATTCTTTAAATATTTCATTCTTTGAATAATTTTCAGAATATAATCACGATCTTGCTGAGATTTTACGTTCAAATACCTTACATGAATCTCAAGTCCTATACAAAATTTTGAGGTAATAGCATTATTGCTCCACCAATGAACGAGAGCTCAAATGCACCTGTTACGTGCTTTTCTTGAATTTGTTCATCATTGTTCCACCAAATTCAATAAGTTTAGTATGGTCTTCTGGAAAATTCTCTGGATGATATAAAAACATAATTTCCAAAACAGCATCAATACTGAATCTGCCTATCTCAGGGTGATGAAATTATCTCCTTATAATAGATTTGGCTTTAGGCTTCACTAAGTGGATTTTTAAAAAACTAATAAAGATTTGTTGATCTTTGATTTCTCAGTTTTCAGATTTTTTCTTCCTTATTTCCTTTTTTCGTGAAATTCATTGGATTTTCAAACCAGTTATGAGGAAAAATATCCTTAATAATAATTTGTTGCATTCACTGTAGCAAATAAATTCCTCATGTTGATTATAATTCGGAAAATTTTATCAGCTTCCGTATTATTAATGTAGATATTGTAGATGAAATTGCAGAGCACGTAGACATTGATTGAATTGATACTACATCTACCACACAGTAAAAAGTGAACATTTGAAAGAAAACCGCGCATTTCTTTGAAAATATTAATTCTGCCGAAGAGTTTACTTCTTTAGATCCATCATTATTCAACTGAGAAGACCCAATCTCTCACCTTGAGAAAAGTTATTTCCTGATCGTTTTTCTCGTTTCGAAACTAGATACCTCTTCAAAATAAAAAAAATATTTTTTATTGAGAGTATGACGACGTTGATATAAAAATACATATCTTGTTCCAACATAATGGTTTCCATTGCTTGAAATATTTCAAGGCGTTCGGAACAAGAAATTTGAATATCTACAAAAGGGAGTATATCGATTCAGTCAAAGAAGTATTGTTTTCTCTTGAAATTAAATTATTAATCATATTGTTTCGGTAATACGAAGTTTTGCGGACAGTGAGTGCTCGTCCATATTCGTGTACCTACTGCGCATACATGCGCAGAAAGCAGAAAGGAACACAAGCGTTAACAGTTTATTCAACACATATTGTAAATCGTTCTTCTTCTTCCACTCGCAAGCGGTAATTTTGTGGGTTTACAAATACCTAGTGTTTTGTGCATGACAACTAAAGACATCAGTAATAAAACGGGAATAGAGATGTTTGAGTTCATCCACTTTTGTTTGCTTGGTAAAAGTGGACGACAGGACATTGTGATTTGTGATCATTCCAGCTTCGTTACCAATAATTCGATGAAGGAGCTTCTACTAGATTGGAAACTTAGCCAACTTATTTAAACTTTCATATAATGCAAAATTGCTTCGTTAAGGAGCTTGTGCCCTTTGAAGATTACGTCCTGTCCACACTTTTTGCCACATTCGCAAAACATGAATGCAATTTATTGATATCGAAATTTTTGGCGAGAGAAGATGATCTTTGTTTGATAGAATTGATTTATATCTTCAACCTAACCATAATCAAGTGAAAATAAATTCAAAACAAAAGTGAACATCGAGTACTTAGTAAAAAAGAGAGATAATTTCAAATCAATTTTTGATTTATTTGAAAAATGAAGAAACGTTGAATGGTTAATATTATCATCTAATGTACTATTCCATATGTAACTCAGAAAATGTACTATTTATAATATTCATACTCTTTCAACCCTATCGAAGTATGTTAGTCATGGTCCTGTAGCCTTTTTTAGTTATTTCATTAGACCAAGGATTCACGAGGTTCAAACTGCAAGTAACACAATAGTATTCATATGAACAAGCGGGTCTTAAAACATTTAACATACATATTTCAATAAAAATATTTAAAATATCAGACCAGAAGAACTGATGGATCTGAATTGAATTTGTCAAAATTCTCATATGAAATACTAAAACTAATAAATCTTTCAAATAGGAAAATTGTGTTTTCGAACAACTACCTCTTCTTTTTGGAGTTAATTGAACTAATTTCTAATGGAACTATAAATGTTTTATCTCAACATCAATTGTCAACGGATCCACTAAAACCATTGATATTTTTCGATTCGACTTTAACTTCAAAATGAGTGGTATACAAGTTTTGGAATAAGTGCACCGCTAATATCTTGTATTGAGTTTTCAGTTCTCTTCAAATAAGCCCTCTACCTTGCTTAATTTCACTAGAACTCAACACACTTTGTTCGGTGTAATTGTTGCATCTATGAAAGACTCGTTTTGAAATCATTACCTACTTTCTACAGGTAGGTCTTCAAATCGTTTCACATAATCATAATTGAGATTTTTTATTGTAAACGGGAAATTCTTGATAATGGCTCATTAGTTGAAAGATTATTTGGGCTGTTTTCATTATCTTGGGTTGTTCTATCCATTGAGATTTTTGGCTGACGAACTTGAGAGGTCTCCATCAATACATGAATGAGTTGTTGTTAGGAGATTTTGGTCACCAACAGTCGAACATTAGGTATATTCTTTTCTATTAAGAAAAGAGTCGAATTTCATATGGAAAGAATACATATCTCAGATTATGAAAATATTTCTTTATTAGAATATATGAGACAGGGATTACTTTGATGGAAGATATTTTTCTTCCGTTTGAGATTTTGATTTTTACTGTGCACAATTCCGTAGTAGTGTAATAAACTGTTTTTGTCAGATATGTATGTATATGTAAGGAGCATAATGAAAAGGTTAGAAAAACAAACAAAGTTACGAAACATCAACTAATTTTTGGCATGCTACATGAAGAAAATTTTCACATTACCTGTCTCGTCAAAATAATTGCAACAACAACTAAACCATTCAGAACGGGTCCTATTATAGAGATGAGAGTAAGTGGAACAGTGAGAAATAAAGATAGCATTCCTACATGGGCTTTCCATTCACCTCACATCTTCTTCATTGGGACGTGTCATCATCATCGATATGGGAGGTACTTTAGTCAATCTCTATGGTGTCATCGAGTCGCCTGTAATGAAAGAATGATATTAGATCAATTGTTTCACATTGAAAACATTTTTAATAAGGTAATTAGTAGTGTTTAGTAGAGGAATTTTGATGGAAAGTCAACTAAACGGATACTCAAGATAGTGATAAATCCAACCTCAGAATTACAATACGAATTTTGAAATCAAAGTTTGCGAGATTTTATGACGGCACATTGAAGGTTTTTATTTAAATATAAACAATGAAAGCGAAGAATAATATTAATTGATTTAAATCAACCAATATTAAACCCATACTTCGGAACTAATCGCCTCAACGCATGGTGATAATATCAAACAGAGCATCCATAGATAGCTATTTCGCCCTATTTGGGACTGTTCAGTATGGAGGGGCTCCGTCTGAAAGGCATTCTAGGTTTCCTTATTTGAAGAAATGTCGCCTATTTCTGAGAAAAACAGAAACAAGACGCCATCTCTTGGGATCCTTACGAACACCTACCACGGATGCATGAACCTTAAACGAAGTGGCGAGATGTTTATCGGTTTTTCGTACAAACTGGTGGTAGTCCAATTTTTTGGAATTAATCTCAGTCGATGTAGTAAAAACGCTCGGTTAATCGTCATAAACCAGACGTGGTGATGATAGTCGAAAAGAAAATTCATGTGTTTAAGAGTAACGCAGGTATAATAAAAACAGGGAAAGCAGATACTGAAAGTCCTTGATTAAAATCAACCAATATTAAACCCATACTTCGGAACTAATCCCGTCAACGCACAAGGAACATGCATGGTGGTACTATTAAGCAGAACATCCATAGATAGCTATTTCACCCTAATTGGGGCTCTTCAGTATGGAGGAGCTCCATCTGATCGGAGGAAGGTGTTCGAAAAGATCACAGGAGATGGCGTTTTGTTTCTGTTATTCTCAGAAATAGGCGACATCTATACTGAAGAGCCCCAAATATGGCAAAATAGCTATCTATGGATGCTCTGTTTGATATTACCACCATGCATGTTCCTGGTGCGTTGACAAGATCAGTTCCGAAGTATGGGTATTTAATATTGGTTGAGTTTAATCAATCAACATAATTCTCCACTTTCATTGTTTATATTATACCTGCGTTACTCTTAAACGCGTGAATTTTAATTTCGTTTTTTATTTGAATTTCGTCTTTATTGGTGCGTTTTCAACGAGGACTAATTATATGACAGGTTGCGAAGTATGTTTTATAAACATGTTTGATAGTTTTTGATATGCATTAAAGAATACAAATATTCACTCAATTGCTGACAATTTCTCAT
This sequence comes from Propylea japonica, assembly GCA_013421045.1. Taxonomy (NCBI): domain Eukaryota; kingdom Metazoa; phylum Arthropoda; class Insecta; order Coleoptera; family Coccinellidae; genus Propylea; species Propylea japonica. The sequence goes on from CM024247.1 coordinate 32,253,429, forward strand.
CTTTACTCTTCATTTATGGTGTGAAATCCTGAAAACATCCAACTAGTAGCATTAGGTCAGATTCTAGATCTGAGGTGGGGGTAGCAAAAATTTTTAAGTTTCAGGTTTATTGGGCTTCCGTTTCAACCAGGGTTAGGAAAATGTTTCGAGGATGAAATCTTTCCAACCCTTCTCGATCCAAACGCGAGTATGTGCATCTCAGATAATCAACGTAGCCATCCTTCAGACTCAAAATAGAATGCATCAAATCCAATATTTTACTGGGATCATTATATTGAATTTGTTTTGACATTTCACTTTAATTTAAATTCTTTTTCCATACGGGTGCTATGAATATTATTCACGAAAGATTGCACCGGAAGGAGATGACGAACACCCAGATGCTTCCCGATTTTATTATGGGGCAGTTAAAAAATAAATGTCAAACTATAAAGGGGAATTTTACTACCACGGTCAAGATCTCAAGAAAAATGATAAAATAGAAAAATATGAATTGTGTGGTTGAAATCCCTGATATGAATATCACAGGGAACGAGTTTATCAGGAATAAACTTTAGGCTTACTATACATATGACAAAAAATTTGAAAAAAGACTGAGCAGGTCTTTTTGAGCGCTCGTTCTTTGGTAGAGCAATAATGCTATCACATCAAAATTTTGTATGGGACTTGATTCACAAAAAAAATTTCATTCGAGTATGATATTTTGTCATGGAAAAATAAAAACTCTTCTTGAATTTCCTATGGTTCTGTCAACACTATGGCATGAATACTTACAGTACATAAATCTTCATTCACAAAATAAATTACACTCGAATCGGATGTCTTGTTATGGAAATAAAGAGATTCTTCTTTTCAATATTTCAATTGATTTTTCTATGCTTCTGATAAAACTATAGCCACAAAATCCTGCATGAGACTTAAAAGGAACATCTTGCATATAGCTGCAAAATTTGATGCCGATTGGTCTTGTTTTGTCGAAGATATTGAGGAATGAAAATTGTGAATGGCCATATTTTATGGAACACGCTCTACGATTTGGCTGGTTAACGAACTTAATCTCGGCATGTACGAAGCGAACTCAACCAGAAAACCACAAGTCTCTATGACAATCCCTTCGAATGTTATCTTATTTACGACCAGCCAGGCGGACAGAATTGAATTTGTCCATGAATCAGGGAGTCGAACCCTATCGTTTGAAACCATTTCGGCCCAAATTCGAAAATAACAGACTTTTGGGCAAAACGTTGAAGCAATCGTTTAAGCAAAACGAGTGCTCAAAAAGGAACACTAATGGACGCAGTGTGTCAATAGAGAGTTATCGAAACCCAAATAGAGGCCTAACTGTAAACCCCTTCAGACCCAGTGTGCATAATTATGCACATCCATTTTATTCGCGTATATTTAGCAAATCGGACCATAGGAATCTGTAATGACGATTATAATAGTTTCCTTCAGCTCTTTAGAATTCTTGAATGTGCTCATTCAGTACCATCTGTTATCCAATTTCTGAATTCATCCATATGTATTGTGGTGTATTCACAAGAAACATGGCTGCGCAGGTGAGTACGCACTCTATTCAAATTTTCTGTTGGAAACAATTCGAATTACATTTTTATATTGCATGTATTATTATCATGAATGTATGACATTGTAAATAGGAAAAAAATTTGTAATCATTCGATTATTTCGATCGCGAAATATCGCCTCGAAAATGATGTGCATAATTATGCACATTTCGCTCCAAGAGTTGCGAATGTTCGTGCATAATTGTGCGCTATTCATCTAGTCGTTTGTGATATTATGAATCGAGAGTACTAGGATCTTGGCTGATGCATAGTAATTTTGATTTATTTTCACACTTTTCAAGTGTTTTGTCGAGTATTCATTCACCAGTGGTTTCTTCCTCAGGCGAGAAAACGTTATTATCTGAATAATCAGAAAGACGTTCAGACACTTACGGATTTGCATCAGAGTGGAGAATATCTTATAATCAGATTCAGAGATTATAAGATTATAATAGGCTTAGGATATGACAACTATAAAATAATAATTGATTTGACCTTCAATCAGAACATCTAATTTTCTGAATAGTTTTATGTTGTATATTTGTTCGAGAGAGATTCAGTATTTGGAGAATCGACTTCAATTGTCGTTTCTTGATATTCAGGTAAGATTGTAAATAGTTCCAATTAATATTTTGTAATAACAATAAACTTTATATTCATAGAGCAACATATTGAAGTTATTCTAATCCCGAAGGCGTTATTGGAGGATCAGTCTTATAAAACGACAATTAAAGTCGATTCTTCAAATACTGAATCTCTCTCAAACAAATATACAAAATTATAATACTATTCAGAAAATTGGATGTTCTGATTGAAAGTCAAATAAATTATTATTTTATAGTTGTCATATCCTGAGCCTATTATAATCTTATAATCTGTGAATCAATTGACATTGAAGAAATGCAGTTTCTTTACATATGTATAAAAAAGGAGGAACTGCTTCATAAAATTTACCGCAGTTAATGATTGTTATCCATTTATCAAATTATTATTTGTTCAGTTATTTTGTTTTTTAAGGCTCAACATTGCTTATGATGTTTTTATGAATATATTTTAATACCGTTGCTAGGTTTTAGAAATAGTACTTATGTTTTTCAACCTCCTCTATAAAGATATATACCTTACGCTCAGTCGAATTGTGCATTATTATGCACAAGTTTTTTTTTCTATAAAATATCAAAAAATCGCATGAAATTATAGCTATGACCCTAGAAGAGCCCTTTGAAAGAGTTTATCCACAGAAAAAATTTTTTCGATTATTTTTGAAAAATCAGGTCTGAAGGGGTTAAAGGATCCTGACATAAAAGATCCCTTAACGTTGGTCTGACATTCGAGCTATCGAAACGACTCATTTCCTGTCAACATTATTGAGGAATTTCAATTATTTCGACACTTGTGACAATTCATGTTTTGCTGAAGATACTTTATTGAAATATCCGGAAAATAAAATTTTTTGGACCAAAAGACAAAATTCTGGAAGTCTGCGAGTCCAAGAAACTAATTTCAAACTTGTTGCGTACAGTATGCAAACTTTTGAAAACTAATTTTATATGTAGGTACTGTTAGCCGTTAGTTCGTTGCTATGGTAATGATCAACTGTATTTTTCAAAATCATACTTTCCGGTCGAGTTTTAGTACAAACTTCCCGGACCAGACCGAAATGCAAATTTCTCAAAGACAAAGGGCGGTTGCAGCGAAATATTTTTTTTATTGAATGAAATTGTCCATTTCTAACTTCTTTCCACACTTTCAGCATTCATGAAGGAATTATTTCCCCAATAATATCACTACGTCCTCATAAGTGAATCTGAGACATTTATTTTCAATGTCGCTATTCATTTTTTCACAAAATTTTTATGATATACGATGTCAAATGCTCTACTGACTCTCCACTACATGAATTCCAAATTGATCAGTAAACCAAAAAATTAAGTAGTACCTGACCAGGGTACATACCTGGTACCTGACATGAAATAACCGAAAAGGATGAGAGAACTGTCAAAATAAGGGATATTTCATTTAAATACGGTCGTCCTTTACCTATTTGAATCAAGTCCTGTATTTCATTGAAGGAAACTTTATTTGAGTTGTGCCTCCATTTGAGTTCCGATAACTCTCTAATATCTTCATTATTTTCGAACATTCGATTTATATTTCTGGTGCAGTTGTTGCAAAGTATCTCTACACTTAAGTACCACTTTGGACGATCACGTTGAATTATCAAACAACCTCTATTGATTTCAACATCATAACGTATAGCCAGACTCACGGACATAAAAAATGATGTAATTTTTCATGTGTTTGCTTCTTTAATCAGCCGTGTATTATGAGTATCATATTTTTTATCTGCTCACTCCAGCAGGATTTTCTCCACTTTGTTGCCCAGTAAAATAAATCAAGAAAAGTGAAGTTCATTTACTGCCATGTTTTCACAGGGAGATAGCTCTGGTTAGTCTTTCTAATTCATGCGTTGTTGTGGTTTTCGTGCTTTTGTGTTCCCTTTGTCGAGATTTCGTATGATTCATGGAACTCCCATTGCCACCAGGCTTAGCTCAAATAAGAGGTATGTAATTTGTTTCACGAAGATGAGAATGAGGCAGACGTAAACCCCACTCATTAAAGTGTTGATGAGATTCAGAGGCAATTTTTTCTATGATATATGCCTACTAATTACTTAGTCTGGACTTCAGAGTTTAACATGCTTTTAGTGATTATGACTTCTACAGAGCATGAAATAGGTAGTTAACCCTCGCTACACACCCTAGGGTCTTTTAGACCCCAGCCAATTTAGAAATGCATGCTGATCTTCACATATTTCTGACACAAGCAGGAAACTAGTCATACTTCTTTTATTATCTCATCATTATATTTCGAAGTGGTTGTGGGTGGTTCAAGTATTTTGATGACGATCGAACGAAGAGGTTTCGGAGTTTTCTAGACCCCAGTGTGTGTTTTACGTTAGGTTTTTTACAGTTAGCTTCTTCCCTTTTTTAATGTTTGTGGTATTCAGTTAAGTTGAAATTCGTGTGATTCGTGTGATATTGCTGAAGAAAATCGTTTGTTAGAGATTAGCAAGAAAAATGTTTGATAAAGAAAGGTATCAGACGTTGATAAATTATAAACTCGAATCAGAAATGACAAATGACTCGTTTATGTTTGAGATGGAAGATGAAAAACAACCATCTGTTTTTGACAAGCCAGAGTCAACCCATGATGAAGACTTGGTCGAAGAAGAAGAAGAACGTTTCCACGCAGAGCTAACCAACGAATCAAAAATTAAAGAATCAGGTTCTTCTACTGCAAAAACAGTGAACACTGAAATAACCAAAAAAGAGAACGGTTATAGATGGAGCAACTAAGTTCCAGAAAAACGGGAAAGACGACAAAAAAAATTAGTTACTCACTTACTTGGTCCAAAAGGAGCTGCGAAAACCGTAAAAACTGCGCTCGAGACTCTTCTATTTTCCGACGATATTATAAATATAACTGTTATATGATCTGATAAGATGTTCTATTTCTGAGAATATATGTTATATGTAACATACATATTGGGATTTTGATTAAAAAATATATTAACAAAAAGTCCAATGCAAAAATATCGAATATTAACGCATTAATCATAACGGGGTCCGGTACACCCCAGTGTGTGTATTATTTTACTCTTTTTAATGCGCGTGTACCGAAGATTAAGCTTTCAGATATAAAACCTGATTGTTATATACCTACTCCATAATCCTGAGCTTCAAACCGGAATAGTCACCAAAAATTTATACCATCATCAGGTTAAACTGGTAACCTTACCTACAATAAATCACTTTGAAAGCTTCAAATTTCCAAAGTAGGTTTCAAAACGTTAATCGAGAGCATTATGCATGACTGGAGAAGAATAAAAAAATGATTCTGAGGATGGAATAAGACAAAGATCGAATGGGTTACAATCATTATTTCGGTTTTAGGTAGGTACGATCTTTTCGAAATGCACACATCAAATATTTTGGCATTCTAGGTTTCTCAAAAAAAAACCAATCTTCGTTCAGGAGATTAAATCGATATGTTCCTCTACTTAACTGGGTACCTATATTTGATAGGAAATCCTTGTTTGTTACGATTTGTTTTATGGATGAGACGAAATAGAAAAAATTAAGAAAATCTCTGAGCTGAAGCTTTTGAGCGCTCGTTCATTGGTGGAGCAATAAGACTATTACCTCGAAATTTCTATGGGACTTAGATTGACACTAAAAATATAAATGCAGAATCTCAGCACAATGAGAATTATATTCTGAAAATAATTCAAAAATAAAATATGCAAAAAATAAATAATTGAAGAAAATTATATTCTATGATTCTGATGATGAAGTCCTGTTGAAGTCTTGCACGAACGTTCTGTATATCTTTGAATCACAAAATACTCGATTCGGATATATGTTAGGGAAATAAAGAGATTGTTTATTACAATATTCCAATTGAATTTTCTGTGGTTCTAATATAACTATGACCACAAAGCTTTGCATGAAAATTCAGTAAATCAGTCTTCATTTACAGAAGAAATTTCACTCGAATCGGATTTGCTGTTATGGAGATACGAATATTGTTCTTTTCAATATTCCATTTGAATTTTCTATGGTTCTGTTAACACTAATAAATTCCATTCGAATCTTTCTATGGAAATATGAAATTTCTTCCTTTCAATATTCCAATTGATTTTTTTATGGTTCTGTGTACACTATGGCCACAAAATTTTGGATGAGGCTCATTATGAGCATCTTTCATCTGACCGCAAAATTTCAAAGTCTCTAGGACAATTCCTTCGAAAGCTTTCGTGCTAACGGAAGGCCGGTCCAACGGACAGAATAGAATTTGACCACGAATTCGTCATAAGGGAGCGGAACTTATCGTTTGAGACCATTTTCGGCTCGAAATTCGAAAATTACATTACAATATTTAAATTTTACAAATAGGACTTTCTTTCGATTAATAAGCATAATTGACAAAACCAATTTTGAGCAAAATTTATTCTTTGGAACATACGATGAAATGGAATGAACAGTGATCATAACTGCTTGTAAATTTTTATTTCTTCCTAGAAAAGTATCGACTGTATCGAAATTTTGGAGGAGACTTTTTTTCTCTAGAATTGAATGGAAAATTTTATTTCCCGAAAATCTACCCACAAAAACAATTTTTAAACGAAAATCATAGGGGGTTGTTATTTTTAACCTATTTCCAAAAATCCATTCCTATTTCTGAAAATCCATCGCATTTGTTTACAGACTTTTCTGAATCATTCGAAAAATCGGTTTTTTTTCATAAGAATTCACTATTGTACCAAGAAATGCCACTGCATAAAAGTAGATGTCCAAGAAATTAAAAAAAAATATGTTTCCTCAACGTATCAGAGAAGTAGCATAAAGTCAACATTTAAGGAGCTCACAGTAGACTTCCGGAGTGTGAGATTGTTCATTTTGTTGATTTTCACCTTATGCGAAAGAAGAAACCTTCGAATATGCGAGCAAAAAGAATAAGAGAAAAAGCATCATATTGAAAAATTCGAAACAAAAAGGATTTCATTTCTGTTATTTCAGTTCCAAGTTCTACAAAAGCATATACACTTGAAGGTTTTGAGCTTCAATGAGTTGAATTGGCCGAGTCTATATTCAGCAAAAGTATTCAATTTCGATGATAAAGTTTCGAGTGGAATGGAAATTGACTCGACCCAATTTGAGAGTGAAATGAACTGAATAAATTTGTGGGAATCTCGATTATAATGAGTTTCATCTATCTTAGGAGCAGGTGAAACGGGTTTGCTTATTCATTGTTCTCTATATCTTTCAGACTTGGATCTCTCTAGAATCTGTGGAGTCAGACTTTCTGAACGACTTTGTTTCTCTCACAATTGCAAAGATCTTCAGTTCGATAACTTCAAGAAGAAGTTATTTTCAGGGGATGCATAAACGTAGGTACCTCCATCTGAAATATACTGAAGAGTTCCGATTCAACATCGAGATCTCAAGAGAGATCATTCGTTTTGGGATTTCAAATTATTGAAATTTTATTCGATGTACAATGGGGGCCAAATTTGACACGTTCCACTGAAAGTCTCATTTATTTTGTAACAAAGGCGGTTTCAGTATCTGAGGGCCAATTTTTATGGAAAACTCAATATTGAAAACCGCACTTGAATATACTGGGCCCTTTTATAGTTACTGAATGAAGTTTCCTTTTTCTGCGAAATATTGTTTAAGGAACTTTTTGCACAAAATTCCAATAACGTCAATTATATTTTCTGCAAATCATTTTATCAGTATTTAATATTATTTTTATTTAAATGGAACTCCCTCTTAACTTTTGTCCAATACTATCGAACTTAAAATAAGAATACAAAATTTGGAATTTTTATTTTGAGCTATATCGAAAGATTTTTTTGCAGTAATGCAAGAGATATTAAGCATCCTATTGTATTGTTTCGATGAGAAGGCTTCAACTGTGAAGATCTTTGGATATCTCGAGTATTGATCCAGAAAAATATCGCTATGCTACGTACTATTTGAATTGTTTTTTCAAGATCTATAGGAATGTGCCGGAAATATAGGATATTGATTTCAAAATTATTATCATTTTCAAATTTTTCAATTTAATTTCATAATAATTTTTTTTTCATATACTTATTTCCAATACATCACATATAAATGGCATATGATAAAAAGATTCGCGTAATGAAAATAAAGAATAAACAGTCATAACTGATGGAAAAAAACGAAATATTGGAGTTATTACGAATATAATGAATGTAATAATACAGCTATTAAAAACATGAATAAGAAGATACAATAGCAGAACACGAAATAAGATACCATGCTAAAAGATGTCAAAGATACTTCGAAGAATCAGAGTATCAATTGTCAAAGAATAGACACAAAAAGGGAAAAAGGCGATTACAAATGATCTCTATCTACCCCGATACAATACCAATATTGAGGAGGACTAGACGAAAATACTGTGTCATGAATGGAGAGAAAGGTGACGACATGTGCGAAAGTGAAATGAAAAATTTTGACAACAAAACACATAATGCCAGACAATCAACACAAAAAAATTAAAACTCTGATCAACTACCTGAAGAAATAATCATAAAACTTGATTAATTAGAGAAAAAACTCAGAAGATGCTATTTATCAAAATAAAGTTCTTCTGCGAAAAGAGCACAACTCCCAACACTGACGAGTGAGCGTGTACAAACGAACCAACACAATCAGCTTCGTCGGAATTTCTCGTTTTTTTCATTTTTTGTTCCCGAGGACTCCTAAAATTATCTTATTTTCACTGAGTGCTCTGAAGTCTTCACCAAGCATCTTGCATATTTTACGCAGCAGTGAAATTGATGAACCTAACCAAACCTATCCTAACCTGATCTGAAGTAGAGCTCACTTTATCAAAATTAAGTTCTTATGTATGTGGATAAGGCACAACCCACAACACCGATGATGGTGACGCCACTGCTGAACTCGAATTTTCATCAACCTTTACAAAGCATAACCTCATTGTTGGGCGTGCAGTCATGTAGGTACAAACGAACCAACACAATCTGCTTCGTCGGAATTTCTCGGTTTTTTCATTGGTTGTTCCCGAGGTCTCTGAAATTATCTCAATTTCCTCTGAGTGCTCTGAAATCTCCACCCAGCATCTTGCAGATTCTATGCAGCAGTGAAGTTGAAGAACCTAACCCAAACTTTCCCGACTCAACGTAACCTGTACTAGAGCTCATTTAATCAAAATAAGTTCTTCTCTAGGTAGAGCACAGCCCTGAAACTCTGATTATGGTAACGCAAGTGTTAATCTCGAGTTTTCATCAAACTTTACAAAGCATTACCTTCCAGGTGAGCGTATAGTCATGTACAAACGAACCAACACAATCAGTTTCGTCGGAATTTCTCGATTTTTTCATTGGTTGTTTTCGGGGACTCCTGGAATTATCTCAATTTCCACTGAGTGCTCTGAAATCTTCACCCAGCATCTTGCGTTTTTTAGCAGCAGTGAAGTTGAAGACCCTTACCTAACCTATCCCTACCCAACGTAACCTGTACTAGAGCTCACTTCATCAAACATAAGTTCTTCTTTGGATAGACCACAACCCAGAAACTATGATTATGGTAAATCCACTGTTAATCTAGAATTTTCATCAAACTTTCCGAAGCATTACCTCCCAGGTGAGCGTGTAGTCATATACAAACGGACCAACACACTCAATTTCCTCTGAATTTCTCGGTTTTTCCATTGGTTGTTCCTGAGGACTCCTGGAATCATCTCAATTTCCACTAAGTGCTCTGAAATCTTCAATGAGCATCTTACATATTTTATGCAGCAGTGAAATTGAAGAACCTAACCTAACCTATCCTTACCCAACGTAACCTGTACTAGAGCTAACTTCATCGAAAATAAGTTTTTCTCTGGATAGAGCAAAATCTTGAAATTCTGATTATGGTAATGCCACTGTTAATCTCGAATTTTTATCAAACTTCACACAGCATTACCTCCCAGGTGAGCGTATAATCATGTACAAACGAACCAACATGATCAGTTTCGTCGGACTTTCTCGGTTTTTTCATTCGTTGTTCCCGAGGACTCCTGAAATTACAATCTCAATTTCCACTAAGTGCTCTGAAATCTTCATCAAACATCTTGCATATTTTATGCAGGAGTGAATTTGAAGAACCTAACCTAACCTATCCTTACACATCGTAACCTGTACTAGAGCTCACTTCATCAAAAATAAGTTCTTCTCTGGAAATAGCACAACTCTGAAACTCTGATTATGGTAACACCACTGCTAATCTCGAATTTTCATCAAACTTTACAAAGCAGTACCTCCCAGGTGAGCGTGTAGTCATGTACAAAGGAACCCACACAATCAGTTTAGTCGGAATTTCTCGGTTTTTTCATTGTTTCCCAGGACTCCTGGAATTATCTCCATTTCCACTAAGTGCTCCGAAATCTTCACCAAGCATCTTGCATATTTATGCAGCAGTGAAGTTCTGATAATTGGATAGCCGGAGAGAAGGCAATTCCAGTTCTCCCGTGTATTTCACTTATGTACAGTGGAATGAACTTCATGGTTGAGGTTTATCCAGTTAGGATTTCTTCAGATTTCGGATCAGAAATGCAATTTCTAGACCTGGCTTTCATCGAAGAATTTAATCAGTGTCGGTTTGGAAAGAGAATGATGGAAAAAGCCATTGTAGAATACTGTCTTCTGCAATGCCGAAAATAGATTTGGTTTTATACACGCTGTTCTATAAGCTCGATGGCGAACGTTGGTAACTTTTAAATATCTTCTATTTAAAAAATGTGATTTATATTGGTATCAGTACTTATGTGCTGTTTGTATTTGTCCAGGAATTGGAAACTTTTGAAAATATTTCATGCAGCAGTGAAGTTCTGATAGTTGGATAGCCAGAGAGAAATACACGAGAGAACTGTATTCTCTCATATAAGGTGTTCTACAAGCTTGATGACGAACGTTGGTAACATTTGATTCTGATATATTGGAAGAATGTAGTTTTTATGAATATAAGTAACATACATTTTTTTACGTTCAGGAAAACAAACTCTTGTAGAACAGGGTGTTTCATTGGTTAAAGGTCTCATAAAATATATCATATTCTGGACCACCTGGATGTGCATTATTCATCGTCGACTTTTTGTTCGCTTGTTTCAAGGAGAATAAATCACTATCGTTTTGCTCAAAAGTCTGTATTTTTCGGTTTTGAGCCGAGGAATGTTTCAAACGACTGGGTTGGACAAACTGATCAAGAATCCGAGGTCGGAAATACTCCTGTCTGGTCGGCCGCCCTGTCATGAGCACGATAACTACCGAATGAATGAAGTTAGGGATTTGAAATTTAGAAAGTAGATTCAGTTAATAGACCAACTCCTTCTATAATTTCTGGTCGTTGTCACACAGGACGATTTACAAACTTGAGAAATTCATGTCAAAGTTGGGACATCCGCATATCTACAGGGTGTTTCATCATAAACTGGACAAACATATATTTTCGTGTAGAGGACATCGGGAGAATCATTTTTGCCTTATACAATATATCCCGTTTTCGAAGCATAATCGAGATACAGGGTGTCAAACGTCATTTTTGAGCAAGATTCTTATGACTGTGGTCAGTTATGTATAACACTTAAAGTAACGGTTTTTGGTCAAATCTCAGTATTTTTGGGACCTCTATTCAGAAAAGTTGACGAACTCCGAAAAAAATTTACAAAATGGCGGAAAACCTGCAATGTTCCAAATTTTTTTTTGCGGTTGTCAAATTGAATTTTATTTTCTGAATGAACACAATTTTCTAAGACTTTCTGTGAAAAAATTTTTTCAAAAATCGAACACAATTTTTTTACATGTCTACAGCGATGAAAAAATTTCACTCGAAATGGATGAAATTTTGTACAATTGTACTTCTTGAATTATCAATCACGAATATGAAAACAGAATCGTAAAATATCGAACGGTTTCGTTACTACAGTCATTCAAATGTTTCGTTCAGACCTCTGAAATATTGAAAATAAAATTGTTTTGGGTTCTAGAATCAAAATAATTAAATTATTGGCATGTTTAAACATTCTAGATGAATTAATAAGAAAAAAATCACTGAAACTTAGTTGGGACTCGAAACGACTTAGGTAGGTATTAAATAGGGAAATGGCACTGTTTTAAGGATAATAATATTCGTTGCCAGGCAACGGTAGTTCGTAGTTCATAGAGTTTGACTACTGGCTAAATTATATTCACTGAAATTAAAATACTAGTCCAACTCTATGAACTACGAACTACTGTTGCCTGGCAACGAATATTAATTGTAACGTTATTATTTTGACCTTGTCATAAAATGTAGTTTTGCCATCTTTTCCCAGAACTTATTAGTTGAGTAAACTTGTTGGGATGTTTAATTTTCTAAATTTCCTTATTGTTGTAATGGTTCACTTCGTTTGCCTACCTTTCGAGTTGTTTTCCTTCAGAAAACGGTTTGTTTATTATTTGAAAATTGTGAGGTTAGTGGTGTTGTTATTTTTGGGTTAGTTCATTATTATTCGGCCTCAGTAAAGTACTTCGGAAAATCGTGGAAGAATTATAGAAATGGATTATAGGGACCCTCCTCTGTTATAAACTGCGTAAATTAAACGGTAACGTAACGATTCGTTTATATTTTGGTTTTGGTGTGTTTTCTTCTTCTTCGCTATGACAACCATGACAACTGATAGACTCTGTGAACTTTGGGTTTCTGGAAATTTCTGTGTGACTGTCAAAGCCGACATTTTGTGAATACGAAATTCGTTGTTGGAGGTTTGTAGACATTGTCGAAGATAAATTTTGAATCTAGATTCATCCTCGTTGTGAGGGATTATAACATCGAGTGTCATTATTCCCTGGAGAGTATTTTGGAATATTTTGGGAAAATACGTTTTATACGTGATCATAAACTCTTCCACAGGAAATTCGTTAGGTATGCATACATTTTCTACCTTGAACCAGTTGTCTTACCATCTTCTTTATAGGTTGTTGTGTAGCGAATATAATTGGAATTATTTGGAACAAATTCTCGACTGAATTGGAGGTTGAACCTATCTCCCTCGAACAACAGAGGTAACTAGGATATCCTTTTATAACTTATGAACCGTTTCTTATAGTATTTTGTTAGGGTTCACGTATCTGGCTGTAGTTCCACGTACTGGGATATTTCCACGTACTGGGGTATTTCCACCCACCAGGGTTATCCACGTAGTTCCACGTACTGGGGTAGTTCCACGTACCAGGGTGCAGGCTATTCACGTCCCTGAGTTCCATGTGACAGGTGTTGAGTACAGTTTTCCACGTGCCTGGCAAGACTTAGGTACTAACGAAGCTGTCAGTTAGAGGTGACCTGTCAATTGTTCTACGTACCTGGCGTTATTGGGGGGTAACCTGTCAGTTTTCCACGTGCCTGGCAAGACTTAGGTACTAACGGAGCTATCAGTTAGAGATGGCCACGATTGGCATCCCCTTGCCGGTTATCTTGGAGGTATCTGCGTCCCTGCCTGTTATTGGTTGGAGCTATCTACGTTCTGGAGTAATTTGTGAAGGTAACCAGTGTGTAGCACTGGCTTTAATATTGTAAATTGTTGGTTTTTCTATTTTGATAATTTGTGATATTGTTTTGTAAGGTAATGTTATATATAGTTGTGAGCAATTATAATGAGGTGCACTTCATAAGTTGCGTTGGGTACCAACCAGGGTGCTCGTGTATCCCTTCAGGATTTTGTGATAAGATAATTGATCGGTGTTCCCTTCAGGAACCATTGTTTATGTAAAGTAGTTGTTAATTAGGTCGGTTTCTATTGTTAGCTCAGATGATTCGTTTTCATATAATGTAGTGTATTAATAAGTTTTCCTTCTGACTACCCCTTGGGGGAGATTATTTTTGTGCTTAGATTTGGTGTATTCCTTCTGACTACCCCTTGGGGGTTAATCTTTATTCGTATTGTATCAACCACTGCACATATATTTCTGTTAATAAATATTGTGACTTTAATTTTTGAGGGATTTTTGTTATCTGTTACTCTGGTAGAGGAGTAAGCAGTTCATTTACCTTGAGTAGGCAGGCATTACTCTACCTGGCGCCCATTACATTCTATCATATATAACTCACTCCCTTCTCCACTGAGTGTGGTCGCGAGCCTATTGCATCGAAACCGGCTTTCCCCAAAGTCAACGTTTCATAATATCCTTAGAACAGTGCCATTTCCCTATTTAATACCTACGTCGTTTCGAGTCCCAACTAAGTTTCACTGATTTTTTTCTTATAAATTCATCTAAAATGTTTAAACATGCCAATAATTTAATTATTTTGATTCTAGAACCCAAAACAATTTTATTTTCAATATTTCAGAGGTCTGAACGAAACATTTGAATGACTGTAGTAACGAAATAGTTCGATATTTCACAATTCTGTTTTCATATTCGTGATTGATAATTCAAGAAGTACAAAATTTCCTCCATTTCGAGTGAAATATTTTCATCGCTGTAGACATGTAAAAAAAAATTTGTGTTCGATTTTTGAAAAAAAATTTTCACAGAAATTCTTAGAAAATTGTGTTCATTCAGAAAATAAAAGTCAATTTGACAACCGCAAAAAAAAATTGAAACATTGCAGGTCTTCCGCCATTGTGGAAATTATTTTTCGGAGTTCGTCAAATTTCTGAATAGAGGACCCAAAAATACTGAGATTTGACCAAAAACCGTTATACTAAGTCTCCCGATGTCCTCTACACGAAAATATATGTTTGTCCAGTTTATGATGAAACACCCTGTATATGCTTCCAGGAGAATGTTAGATTGGTTGGTTGGCTTAGGAGTTACTCACATTTGAACTTCATTTCGTTGATTTTTCACCATTAACGTAATTACAGATCCGATCAATGTCAGACTTGATATTTAACGCTAGGACAGTGACACGTATATTTGTCCTACATTGCCTCATTAAGAGAGTTCGAAAAAAACATTTCTTCAGAATCGATTCATAAGAA
This sequence comes from Propylea japonica, assembly GCA_013421045.1. NCBI lineage: Eukaryota > Metazoa > Arthropoda > Insecta > Coleoptera > Coccinellidae > Propylea > Propylea japonica. Next base: position 32,268,557 of record CM024247.1, read on the forward strand.
GACTATTTTCAAAAAAAAATTTCGCCAGTAGGTACTACCGGGCTGGACCAAAATACCTAAGAATTAAAAAGTTTGATAGGTCATTTACCTGAATATCTCATTTGAGTTCGTCACCGCCGGTCAGATAGGTTGAGTACTTTCTGAGTAACTCATCCGGTCGATTTAAATGAAAATTGGTGAAGAGCTCATATCTGCAAACCTAGTTGGCAAATCATAAACACGACTACTTTCGGAAGGAACGAATTTAAAGCTGAAATTTTTGGGGTAGGTTTGTGATTTGATGAAAAAAGTTGAATTCATTGAAGAATAGAATGACACCAATGGCTCTAAGGAGATTCAAACTTCGACTGATCGATTTCCTAATATGAACAAATGCGCAAAGTCTTCAGTCACAGGTATCATCAATTTTTCAGTGAAAGAACCTTCACAGATTTCATTTCAGACAATTTATTTATCTGCGATTATTTCCACAAAAGACCAATTCAACCATTACTTGAAAACTCATTTCAATTCGAATAAATGAACAATTAATAGCATTAACTATGATATCTGCCTTTCAAAACTATAAAAGCTCTAATGAATAATCAATCTATAAGGCAGCAAATCATCATTCAATAGTATGGGAGGTGGAAAAAAACAGTTATTTTTCATGAAATATTTTTGACATGCTGCCATATGTACCTATAAAAATCCGATATCGTGGCGTCTGAATCAATGATATAGCTAGAAAAATAGTAGAAAATCCGATCTCACCATGAACATTGACATCCCCATTTCCATGAGAGTCATAATAGTTATCATAATTTTCCTTTTTATTTCAAAGGTGAACGAGATGAAAATTCAGAAGGAAATCGATGGTATGAAGTTTGATAGGCTTGCATATTTCAAACTGTTGGCTTTCTTAAGTATGTAGGTACAAGTCACAAAAAAAATTTGTGCACGACACATCGGTAATTAGGCATTACACCAAGGAATTTGTACGAAGACATATCAGTGACACTGCCATAAATGAAAATCTGTTCAATTTCAATAGAAAAGGCTATTTCACCATGAACATTAACATCCCTATATCCAATTTCCCATTTCTAAAGTATGTTGGTACAAGTCACATAAATATTTCGTGCACGACACATCGATAGTTAGACATTTTTCGAAATAACACCCGGTAATTTGTACGAAGACATTAGTGCCACTGCCATGAAATAAAATCTGTCCATTGACAGATTTAATCGGTCACTTCAATAAAGCCCAGGTTTGAATAATAGTAAACTACCCCTCTGTCTGAAATACAGATCCTCTTCCTTAAACTCTTATTCAGATTTTTTTGACAGACGTTTTTGATTTGATTGAGAATTGGATAATAGACTACAGGCCAGTGTTGAAAAAATTATGGATCATTTGAACCACCAAGTGAACTACCTAAAATGATATAAGAGCATAAAATAATAAGATTCAGCACTATGCCGTCACTTGTAAGCTGTCCAACTGAGTACAGGTGAGGATTCTTAAGTTCAGGTAGAGTGGGTAAATTTTGGTCACATATTTTTGTACGGCATTCTTACCATCGATTGATCCGTGAAAAATAATAAGAAAACGCGTAGCGCCGTAAAAAAATGTGGAGCCACAAAGTCAAAATTTTTTTTTATTTTCGACACTTACCTGGGTGTCATTTGATTTTGTACGGCATCTGTGTCATACTATTTCAATGCTGCTTCTAATCCATTATTCCGCAACGCCGTACAAAAATTATGCGACAAGGGGAAAAATCTAGGTTGCAATCCCCTCTCTTTCCGTAGTCCAGGGGGTGATTTGACACAAAACATGAAATAAATTTATTTTGAAAGTATTTTATGCAAAGATAAATTTTTTTCATATGCCGTACATTTTCGTTGGTCCAAAGGGGAAAAGATGAAAAAATCCTTTTATTTGTCCCAATTTTGATGGTCCTTTCGTGATTCTAGGTTCATAGTTAGAAACTATGTTGAATATGGGTTTGTATACTATCAATTTATACCAAAATATAGACATATCGTCACTGATAATTCCAAAATACAACATATTTTGAGAAGTACTCATGACACTGAAGTTAGCAGACCCCCTTGTCGCATGATTTGGTACTGCAAACTTCAGTGTCATGAGTACTTCTCAAAAATATGTTGTATTTTGGAATTATCAGTGACGATATGTCTATATTTTGGTATTTTGGTGGCTCCACATTTTTTTTACGGCGCTACGCGTTTTCTTATTATTTTTCACGGATCAATCGATGGTAAGAATGCCGTACAAAAATATGTGACCAAAATTTACCCACTCTACCTGAACTTTCGAATCCTCACCTGCCCTCAGTTGGACAGCTTACAAGTGACGGCATAGTGCTGAATCTTATTATTTTATGCTCTTATATCGTTTTAGATAGGTCACCTACCTGTTGATTCAAATGACCCATAATTTTTTCAACACGGGCCTGTAGTCGATAACTAAAATTTTAAAATTTCCACGAAAAGTGAATATGTTAGTGCGGACCGTGAAGTCAGCGAAATGAATTATCTTTGATGTTATGGAAATATTTAATTTTTTCCATCGGTTTCTAAGCACCAACAAGCACCCACTAGGCACCAAATACCATAGTATAATAATTTTCTGGATATTCAAGAATATGGGTGCTGAGCGTGTAATCAGACCAAATCTTGAATTGTAGATTTCCCAAAAATTACAATGGTACAATAAAAGTACCTATTATGGACCACCCATAATTAGGCACTGAATATATTGGACAATGGTTTATTATTATTGCTTCTAACTTATTGCTAACTACCAGATAAATTTGTCAATTGACAGATTCAATAAAAAATTTAAGAAAAGTCCTGAGTAGTAGCTTCTGAACGCTCGTTCTTTGGTGGAGCAATAAGACAATAACTCAAATTTTATATGGGATTTGATATGGGAAGTAGTACAAATTTTATATGGGATTTGATATGGATACCAAATAAATAAATGCAGAATCTCGTTACAATCGAAAATATATTCTGAAAATTATTCAGAAAATGAAATACGTGAAAAATATAAATCAAAAAAATTCAATTTATGGTTCTGATGAATGCATGAACATTCAGTATATTATATCTCATTCTCAAAATAACTTTCACTCGAATCGGATATTGTGTTATGGAAATATAAAGATTTTTCTTCGAATATTCGATTGAATTTTCTATGATTCTGTTAACACTATGGTCACAAAATTTTGCATGATGAATCTGTACTTAGGTATAGTCCGTTCACGAAAGGTTGAGCACATAGTAGGCGTTTTTTTTAGCCGAATGTAACCGGCCTCGTTCGACGAGATTGCGAGTTATCAGACAACTCTATGCAATATTGACAACATTGCATATCAATCTGACAAGAACATAACCTAAATTTTAATATACACAGTGGAATATGCCAAATTTTCATGGCCAACCGACGGCTCAACCTTTCGTGAACGGACTATAGGTATAATCAATCTTTATCCACAGAAGAAATTTCACTTCAATCGGATAACCTGTCATGGAAATATAATGATTCTTCTTTTCAATATTCCAGTTGAATATTCTGCGGTTCTGTTAATATTTTGGATGAACATTCAGAATATCGATTTCCATTAAAAAAAAATTCACTAGAATCGGATATCTTTTTATAAAAATATGAAATTTTTTTCAATATTTCAATTGAATTTTCTATAGTTCTGTTCACATAATGGCCACAAAATTTTGCCTGAGACTTGTAATGAGCGTCTTGCATATGACCGTTATATTTCATTTCGATTGGTTTCGTTTTGTCTGGGATATTGAGGAAAAAACATTTTGAATTACCTGTACGATTTGTCTGGTTAACGAACTTAACATAACCATTTCGATCCCAAACTCATCCTGAAATTTTCAAGTCTCTAGGAGAATTCCTTCGAAAGTTATTCTGCTAACGGCCGAACGGACGGCCCCACAAACAGAAATGAATTTGACCACGAATTCGTCATCAGGGAGTCTAACCCAATCGTTCGAGGCCATTTTCGGCTCAAAATTCGGCTTGTTTTGAGCATCTTGCATTTGTCCGTAACTATTCATTTCGGTTGGTTTCGTTTTTTTCTGAGATATTGAGGAACAAAAATTTTGAATGGCCATATTTTATAGAACACCCTGTATGATTTGGCTGGTTTACGAACTTAACCGAGCTATTTGGGACCTGAAATCATCCTGAAAATTTCAAGTCTCTAGGACCATCCCTTCGAAATTCGTCGAAGGTTATATCGTTCCAAAAAATAATACAACTCAGTAGTTTTATCGGCACAAGGAACCAGAACAAAAACTTATTATTCTTTCAGCGACGTTTCGGAAATTTTATTTCCTTTTTCAGGCTACAATAATATATAAAAATACAATCAGTCGAGCACTCAGAGAGAATCAAAAGGAAAACAAACGTCAAAAAATAACAAAAAATAACAATGGTGAATACATATACATACGTCATAAAGATAAAAAATAAATATCTATAAGTCCAAATTAAAATGAACAATAAGGACATATTCAAAGACTCACACTATATAAAAATATTACAATTAAATATAAAATTATTGTAAATATAAAATATTACAAGAAAGGGAACTCACCACATCAGAATAAAAACTATAAACATGATAAAATATAGGAATACATAATCTACAGGATGTAATTTGCGTTGGAACCCTATTTTTCCTGTAGATTATGTATTCCTATATTTTATCATGTTTATAGTTTTTATTCTGATGTGGTGAGTTCTCTTTCTTGTAATATTTTATATTTACAATAATTTTATATTTAATTGTAATATTTTTATATAGTGTGAGTCTTTGAATATGTCCTTATTGTTCATTTTAATTTGGAATTCTTATGAATATTTATTTTTTATTTTTTTTATCTTTATGACGTATGTATATGTATTCACCATTGTTATTTTTTATTATTTTTTGACGTTTGTTTTCCTTTTGATTCTCTCTGAGTGCTCGACCGATTGTATTTTTTATATATTTTGTAGCCTGAAGAAGGAAATAAAATTTCCGAAACGTCGATGAAAGAATAATAAGTTTTTGTTCTGGTTCCTTGTGATAAAACTACTGAGATCCCTTCGAAAGTTATTGTGCTAACGGAAGGCCGGGCGGCCCGACGGACAGTAAGAATTGAATTTGACCACGAATTCATCATCAGGGAGTCTGACACTATCGTTTGATACCATTTTCATTTATAAACATTTGGGCAAAACGACATAGCACTCGTTTAAGTAGAACGAGCGCTCAAAAATGATACTAACACGATGTTGTGGAATTTTTCCTTCGGGCTCAATTGCTTGGATTCAAACAGATATATAATTCATACAGAAGTCTGAATGATTTATCCATTCTATCTCATTTCACTTTAAATGAATGAAAATTAATATCATATACTATGAAGTCTGCCCTTCAAAGCACAATATCATTTCATATCATAATAGTATGGGGAGTGAAAGGGAACAGTTATTATTCATGAAATTTCTGGGCATGCTGCCATGTGTAGGCTATAAAAATCCGATATCTGCAAACTTCCCTGCTTCCGAATTAGTGATAAAGCCAGAAAAATAAAATTTCACTAGAAAATGCTATTTCACGATGAACATTAACATCCCCATTTCCACGAGAGTCATAAAAGTTATCATAATTTTCCCTTTAAGTTCAAGGGTAAACGAGATAGAAATTCCGAAGGAAATCGATGCTACGAAGTTTGATAGGCTTGCATATTTCAAACTGTAGGCTTTCTAAAGTATGTAGGTACAAGCCACATAAATATTTCGTGCACGACACATCGGTAATTAGGCATTTTTCGTAATTTCACCCGGTAATTTGGATGGAAATTGAGTCATTCCATTATTTATTTCGGGTTACTATTTTCAGAAGTTCGAGATGTTTCATGTCGAATTCTGAAACGCTGAATGGGTCACGGCATGCATATTCTCTTTTTTCTTGGATATTCATGGAATAATAAATCATTGGCTGTTTAGGGGATAGAAAACGACAGGAACTCAGTGCAGAAACTCGTAAAAATATTCGGTCTAGATGGGAAAACGGAATTTCACCTTCTATGTAGGAGATAGAAATCGAAATGTCTTTTGAATGTCTTTTATTTCCGAGGAACTTCATGAATAAAAAACTGCGTGAAGCTAGGAAACAGAGGAGGAGACACGGAGAGACAAAACGGAGATTTGCAAGTTGTTGAGACCTGAGCAATTTTTATACGGTTAGGATTATGATGGGAGAATATCCTTTTATTTTTTTCAACAAAAACATATCCATATATCATGTTGAGTTGCATATTGGTAATTCTTATTTGTAAAATCATAAGTTAATTTTCATTAGCAAACGTGCATTTCACCTCAGCAAAAATGATTCAGTAGGTAGTTATCAATTCATTTTAACGAAGAAAATTTTGTCGAAATGAGTTTCTTAAAGCAAAGACGAAAGAGGTGAGAATGTGATAGTAGTTTTGTGATTTAGAATAAATAATAGAAATTATTAGGTTATTGAGAACTAGGATGACGTCTTATTGTTTTCGAATTAACTCGAATTTATGAATGAATTTTATGATATACATTAGAAAGAAATGAACTATGCGAATTTATTCTAAGCTAAAATAATAATTTCGATACTAAAGAGTAACAAATATTTTTACTGCCGAGAAGGTGTCGCTTGCCTGCACTTACTCATCATTGTAAATATTGGTTACTCTTTAGTATTGAAATTATTATTTTTTGAAGTATTTTCTGTGCGATTCATTTTCAAAGAGTGACTAAATCTGCTTTTTGAAAGGTATCTTGACTTCTTCAGCGTGTGTTTTGTAGACAGCATTGACCGAAACATTGAATAGATGAGGCCCAAATAAGGCAAATAGACTAAATAATAATTCCATAAAGGACCCCGCACATTTTGTATGAGAATTGGCTCCCGGTGGATTTGGCTGAAAATTTTATATGATGTTCTACTAATCCTTCTGATCAAATCTCTCCACAGTTACGAGGCTGAAAAATGCATACTTTTAGGAGTTTTTAGCGATTTTTTGTATCCATTATGGCTTACGTATTACCGTTCACACAGAAATGTTGAAGAATATTTCGTGATTATTGAAAGCAGATTCTGTCAATTCGAAATATTTTCAAACATTTCTGTGTGAACGGTAATAAGTAAGCCATAATGGATACAAAAAATCGCTGAAAACTCCTAGTAGTATGCATTTTTCAGCTTCGTGACTGTGGAGACATTTGATCAGAAGGATTAGTAGAACATCATATCAAATTTTCAGCCAAATCCACCGTGAGCCAAGTCCCATAATACGTAAGCCATAATGGATACAAAAAATCGCTAAAACTCTTAGAAGTATGCATTCTTCAGCTTCGTGACTGTTTAGACATTTGATCAGAAGGATTAGTAGAACATCATATCAAATTTTCAGCCAAATCCACCAGGAGCCAATTCCCATACAAAATGTGCGGGGTCCTTTTCCATTATATTCTGAGCAGAAAAGAAGATATTCTTTCATGCAGAGGCAGAGAGTGCTTTGTTTGACCAATTGTTAAGGGTGGATAAATTCTATCCTTGAATCCATTTCAGTAGCTAAAGTTTATCGAAACTCTGGAATGTGTAGTGTACCAATCACATCTACAAGAAGTAATTAATTTATATCCTCCAAACTCAATTCGTTTTGATGTGAATAAACAATTTTCGGTAGGGGGTAGTGTATGTATAAATGCTATTTAGGTATCAAATGAAAACTTCCAATCAGCACCCTCTAAAGAATATTTTAAATTATTCGTACTGTCACTAGAATATCAATTTCCGCCGATTTGTGCCAGGAACTAATGCTTCTGTGGAACGAGCATTTTCGTAAATTAATGATTTTATGGATTTCGGACAAAATCCAATTGCCGATTGAATGTGAAGGCCATGTTAATTATCCAAATGAACTGTACTCTTTTATGTACGATTTTATGTGCGATATTTTTGAAATTTGGCAGCTGAGTGTAATGGACCACAATGCATCTGATGAGCATATTTGCATTAATGAGATACTTCCGGTTTAACCGGAAATGACCAAAATTTTTTTTATTCAAATGGGACACCTTGTATATTTCTGCAGATTCTGAAAGTGCACCTTGTTTTGGATCTGTCCATATCGGGTTCCATGTTGAAATTCTCTGTTAAAAGAAGAAATTCAGTCTTTTTGAACATTTGAGAAATAATACATTCAAATAAATAAATCGTTGTTATTTGTATCAATAGTGAGAAATAAAACGAAATACTTTGTAGTAGATAACTCTTCCTGCTTTTCATGACATATTTTTATGAAAATCTATAAAAAGAAGAAATACAGCTTTTACTAGTAGAAAAAAATTATTAGAAATAATTTTTAAAAAAATCATTTTAATGTTCGAAGTGCTTGCCATTCACCTCCTGACAATATGCCAGTCTATTAACAAATTCTTGAGTAACTTTTCTCAAGACTTTTCCATGTATTAATGCACATTCATCAAGAATCCGTTGACTCAATTCTTCTTTTTACAGATAATTTTTACATGAAACCTGGTATGGACAGATCCGAAACAAAGTGCTCTTTCAGAATCTGCAGAAATATACAGGGTGTCCCATTTAAATAAAAAAAAATTAGGTCATTTCCGGTTAAACCGGAAGTATCTCATTAATGAAAATATGCTCATCAGATGCATTGTGGTCCATTACACTCAGCTGCCAAATTTAAAAAATATCGCCCGTTTCGTTTTAAAGATATTAATTTGCTGCCGAACTTTATCCCAACCTTGTATATTCAGAATACATATAGCCATTATGTGTCGAAGCAAATCAACTTGAAATATCCACACATGTTCTGTAGAGTCGTTCACATGACGTTGGCCCCCACTGAACGAGACGATAAAAAAATAAGATACTGTTGAATGGTTTGATGTCTTCACGAAAATATAATAGTTATATGGAAAAAACGCAGCTCTTCTTCAGTGGCTGCTGATAAATAATAAGGTAGAAAATTCTTTAAGTGATTTTTATCACTATTGTGAGATTTTTCTTCTTTTCATTGAGCTTACAACAGACAAACAACCAATTTTGATTTTGACTATCTGTATTGTGGTCACCGTGCCTAAAATTCATTCCGTTCGTTCACGTAATGTTCATACATATTTTTAACAGCGAATTTTTTTCGATACCATCACAGAATAGTTGTAGACTATTACTGACTGAAAATCCGAAATAAACATACATTTGGGCAGAACAATTCACAAGCGCGAAAAAGTATAAATTCAAATAGTATTTTCTTCTTTTCAATGCGGTCAATTTATAATACAAAAAAGTTGAATAAGAAACAGTTTCCCCGATTTCACTGAAAATTGCCGAAACATTCATTCAACTCAAGAAAAATACTATGGTCGAACGATTTCAAAGCCTTATTATTCGTGCATACATGTATAATAAACCTTCTGGGAAACGGTATAATGAATCTGTTTCCACATCGCCAACGTTACGGGCCTCTGAATTATGGAACATTAACTTGTGGAGGGATAACTAGGAAAAGTATACTCATAATTCTCCTACACGTAACTTGGAAACTCAACCGACAAAGGTAGAGTATATGGGAAACTATCTCAGCAGAATAAATATCGACGGACTCGAGGGTATCCCCTTGAATTCGCAATCTAGATGCCATACAGCTGAAATAATAGTAAGAAGGTGGGATTTTGGGTTCAGTGTAAACGTTTGAAATACTATATCGACCTTTAAATTTCAGGAACTTCTGGGAGAAATGGAGAATCTATCAGCATAGCGTAACGTTTCAAATATTACATCGTGCCAAAGGAGTAACGTTTGATATTCGTCACCCCCTACGCTCCACACCTTTTTCTCAAGACAAAATAATATGTAGGTTGTGATAAATCGAATGTAAATAGGAAGTAATCAAATTATATTGATGTATGCATCAGCAAATCCATATATTCCTATTTGAAGAAAAATAAGAGGGGTTTACGAGGCGTGAGAGTAAGAGATGTCTAAGTCAGAGAAGCATAGAGAGACCTACATTTGAAATTAATAATTCAACTTGCAGTACTCTCCAATTACAAACTGTGAATTATTCCCCAATTTTTTATAGAAAAATTCAAGAAAATCCCTGAGCAGGAGCTCGTCCTTTCGTGGAGCAATAAGACTATCACCTCAAAATTTAATGAGGGACTTGAGATTGATACCAAATATATAAATGCAGAACCTCAGCACAATCGTTATCATATACTGAAATTTATTCAAAAAATGAAATATGTAAAATTAATTAATTACAAAAATTAAATTCAATGGTTCAGATGATGCGATCCCTTTAAATTTTGCACGAACATTCAGTAAAGTAGTTCTCATTCTCAAAATGAATAATAACAAAGTTTCTTCTTTCAATATGTCAATTGAATTTTTTATGGTTTTGTTAACACTATGGCCACAAAATTTTGCATAAAAATTCAGTATATCAATCTTAATTCACAGAAAAAATTTTACTCGAATCGGATATCTTTTTTTCAATATTCCAATTGAGTTTTCTATGGTTTTGTTTGAACTATGGCGACGAAATTTTAGATAAACCTTCAGAATATTGATCTCCATTCACAAAAAAATTCATTCGAATGGGATATCTATAGTTTTATGGAAATATTCCAATTCAATTTTCTACGGTTCTGTTCACACTTGGGTCAAGAAATTTTGTATGAAGCTTGTTATCAGCATCTTGCATTCGATAATTCATTCCGATTGGTTCCGTATTTTCTGAGATATTGAGAAGCAAAAATTTTGAATGGCCATATTTAATGGAACACCCTCTACGATTTGGCTGGTTAACAAACTCAATCGAGCCATTTGGGATACGAACTCATCCTGAAAATTTCATCTCCAGGACAATCCCTTCGAAAGTTATTGTGCTAACGGACGGCCGTACGGCCCCACGGGCAGAATTGAATTTGACCACGAATTCGTCATCAGACCATTTTCGGCTCAAAATTTGAAAATTACAACACATTTAGGTAAAATGATATAGTACTCGTTTAAGTAGAACGAGCGCTCAAAAACGACTCAACCGATTCTACGTTTAGCCACATCGCTAGGTAATCAAAATGCTTCGCACTTGATGTATTACAATCCACATAATCTCGTTTGAAAAATTTAAGAAGAGGAATACGGTGCGAAAGGAGTGAAAAATATAAAATTCAAAAAGCAAAGGATAAATTGCTTTTGAAATTAAAAATCTATAGGTTTGAGGATTTCCCTTAATAATGCTTTTTACAAGAATTATTGGCGAGTTACGACAATTTTTTCGCACGCTGTATATCGATGTCTAGGCACTTCCTGGAGTTTGTGATGCGTTTAGATTTGACTATTTATTTTCTGGGAGAAATAGAAAATATATCAGTACCTATGTATGACTCAAAAATTCTGTCGCTAAATTCAATTAGAAATAATTGTTGTTTGAGCTTATTTTCATAGAACCCGGCCCATTAATCTGTTTTCTATCTCAGTATGCTCTACAGCACGAATAATTCACTCATAATTCACCTACACTTAGAAACTCAATGGACAAAGGTAGAGTAAGGTATATGTGGAACGATCTCAGCAGAATAAATATCAAAGGCTATCTCAGTGAATTCGGCAATCTAGATTCCAGACAGCTGAAATAATAGTAAGGATCTGGGGTTCAGTGTAAACGTTTCGAATACTTTATATATGTTTAGGCACTTCTGAGAGAAATGGGGAATCTATCAGCATAGCGTACATGTTTCAAATATCTACTACAGCTTGCCAAAGAAGCAACGTAACTCGTCGATATAATTCTTGTACTTAGAATTCATAGGGACCTTCGCATTCGTCGATTCTCCATTTCAACAGCAATCTGTCCTATGCTGGTGATATTTCTCACCACCTACGCCCCACACCCTTTCTTCATAAAAGAATAATATGTGTGTTGTGACATATCAAATGAAATAAGGAACTGATCAAATTACCTTGCATTCGATGTAGGTATCAAAATCCATATTGTTTTCTTAATTGTGAAAAAATCATTGAGGGATTGCGAGGCGTTTTAGGTAAGAGATTTCAAAGTGAAAATTATTAAAAAATGAAATATGTGATAAATTAATGATTCAATTACATTTTGTCTATATAACAGATGATGCTATCCTCTTGAAATTTCGCATGAACATTCAGACTATCAATCTTCATTCACGAAATAAATTTCACTCCAGTTGGATATCTTGTTAGAGAAATATAGAGATTCTTCTTTTCAATTTTCAATTGAATTTTCTATGGTATTGTTAACGCTATGGCCACAAAACTTTCGCATGGGACTCATCATGATTTCGATTGATTTCGTTTTGTCTGAGATATTGAGGAACAAAAATTCATAATGGCCATATTTTATGGAGCACCCTGTAAGAATTGGCTGGTTAGCTAACTCTATCGAGGCATTCGGGAACCGAACTCACCATGAAAATCTCAAGTCTCTGGGACAATGCCTTCGGGATTTTCTGTTTAAATTACGACAATTACAGTCATTTGAGCAAAAGGATATAGCTCGCGTTTAAGTAGAACGAGCACTCAAAAAGGATAGAGAGACCTGCTTTCAAATTACAAATCCATGGATGAGAGGATTTCCTCTGATAATATTGAGTGAAACAATAATTGTCTGATTGCAGTTCTTTCCAATTACAAATTGGGAACTATTTCCAATTTTTTCAAAAAAAGGACCATCGATTCTACTTTTAGCCACATCGCTTAATCAATAATCATTATCAAATTATTTCGTAGGTATTTGATATATTAAAATTATTTCTTATTTAAAAAATTAAGTAGAGGAATTCGGTGCGAAGGGAGTGAGAAAGCAGTTAAGATCCAACTCTTAATCTGTTCAAGTTATTGCTGAAACACGAAAAAAAAACTTTTGATTAATTATTGAAATCGGTATTTAATTTTACAGAATTGCACAGCATCAGTGGCGCAGCCAGGATTTTGTTTGGGGGGGGCTGAACTGAACAATTTTTGATGATACAACAAATAACGAAAGTTGCAAAAAAATAAAGGAGATAGAAATAACGAAGAAATTAATCTTTGGGGGGGGCTGCAGCCCCAAAGCCCCCCCCCTGGCTGCGCCAGTGCACAGCATAATAAATGTTCTTCCTTCTCAACTAAAGGAAATTATCTCACGAGAATAAGCTTCCGGACATCCAGTTATTCTGTAGATGAAACATCATATACCACTCTAATTGAAGCGGTCAAAGCATTAGGAAATTCTTGTCATTGGTAAATGACTTACGTCTGCCTTGTCCGGTTGGAGTAATTTGGTGTCATTCAGGAAAATATATTGGCTTGTTATTGGACAGTTCTGCTTGTTATTTCATTCAGAGAACTATTGAATTTCAAAATTGGAAAATCCTTCAGCAATCTGGCAACTGAGGGCTCAATCGTAATGTAAGACATTTTTGAGGTTATGTATAGTTACCTAATCTAAATGTTTTAACTTTTAACATACAAGCTACAAGCAATACGCTTCTTTCAATATGAATAAACGTCAATGTGCTTCAAACTCGTATGACCATTAGAAAAGAAATCTTTTTAGATATGACAACCTTGAATAATATTCACGTTTAAAACATCACAAAGTTTGAAATCAAGCACTAGTTTCGAAAATGTGTTTCGCTCATTAATATTCTTTCAAAAAATCTAGTTTTTATCTGATTTCCTTGAAAATTTTCAGATTATGAGCACATCGCTTATCTTAATATATATATTTCTTGTGTGCGTGTGTATGTGACTGAACTTCTCCTAAACGACTAGACCAATTTTGATGAAATTTTTTGTGTGTGTTCGTGGAGATTCGAGAATGGTTTAGATTCACAAATCAGCCCGACAGGTGGCGCTGCAGTCGGTATCTAGGTTATTTATAATTTATAAGGCAAGAAACGGTTGCCGGATCAGCTAGTTTACATTTAAATACTGAATTTCGATTCTACTGGATACGTTGCTGAAAAAATATTAAGGAACAGAAGAGATTCACATATTATTGAGCGCAAAGTAGGCCTTTGCTTATTTATTTGAGATTGGCAGTATTGACCGGATGTGCGGTTGTGAAAAATTCAAATGTCAAAACTCCGAAACTACTTGACCGATTTGGCCCCTTAACGAATTCAACCGCGGCATTTCTATCGTGTTCACGGCCGACCTTGTTTCCCTCGGATTCTTCATCAGTGAATCTTACCAAGTCGTTTGATGACACACCCGTCTCAAAGTTGGTAAACTAAACACATTTGGGCGAATCGAAATCCTATTGGAAAAAGCGCTCAAAAATGTTCATGTTCTGTATTTCATACATGATACAAAATATGGATGGAATCTCTTCATCATCAAAAAGATCGAATATAATACTAAATGATTAAAATCAAAACCTTAAAAATAAATATTTTTGAATCTAGAATTTTAAGTAGAAAATTTGAATTTTCACCAGGTAATATGTGATATAAATCAGATAGAAAAAGTCTAAAAACACTTCGCTGAGTGGAACTATTCATTTAAATTATTGTGGTGACATGTTTCGGCTGTTTTGAGCCAGTTTCAAACCAGAAAATAATTTTGGTTCCAAAGTCATATGACAGTAATAAATTGTGTTAAAATTGAATTAATATTCAAAACACCATTTTAAAAATTCTCAGATGTGAGGGACAATTGAAACTTTCCGGAAATTTCAATTCTTTACTCGATGACGCTACATCGTATGACTTCGGAACCAAAATTATTTTATGGTTTGAAAATTGCTCCAAAAAGCCGAAATATGTCACCACAGTAATTTAAATAAATGGTTTAACTCAGCAAAGATTTTTTAGACTTTTTCTTACTGATTTAATCATTGAACGCTTCAAAATGGGATCCTACGAGATGTGATATACTTACTCACCCAGTATATATTAGCACAACTAATTATCTGAATGTATCTTACACATGATACCTCACTCATAATCAAAATGAAGAGAATTCTTTCGGTGGTGAAACATTTCCAAACAGAAGAGAGTTCGCTCCATTTTTTGCGCATTTTTATTAATATAATATTTAAAGGCCTGATGAATCGGCATGCCTTCCAAAGTAGCACGCTTGAGATAGAAATTCGATGACATAACGTAAACAGAGAAAGGTATAGATGAACGAAATCAGTTGCGGTACTACTGCAAGAAAACAGTGGCGGTTCGTAAGATTTTAATCAGAGGAGGCCCGAGACCACGCAACCAACAAAATAATTTATTTCGAACTGGGCTTCCTGTCAGTCACTGGCATTTATTATACCATTATACGCAGAACGAACGATTATGACCAGAATTAATAATCAAATTTGGCATTGCTGGTCGAGGTGTCTTTATTATTCGAGTTAGGAGAATTTTATCATAGTAAGGCATTTTATTGAATTTATTATTCAAAATAAAATCTACAGGATCTTGCGTTTCTCCGAGGTCACTACTTGTATTATAATTCTCACTTCTTGTTTCCGTTTCTATCGTTTTTGCTGAAATATTAAAATCTTAGCTTACATACTTTTCCGGAAAATGTCACAAAACCACAAACCGCACGCTGAGAAGATAAATGCTTCGTTGATAAAAAGGAGGTAATCGAAACAACAGCTGATCCCCATCCCCGATCTCCGGGGTCACTGGCGCAGCTAGGGGGGGGGGCTTTGGGGCTGCAGCCCCCCAAAGATTAATTTCTTCGTTATTTTTTCTTCTTTATTTTTTTGCAACTTTCGTTATTTGTTGTATCATCAAAAATTGTTCAGTTCAGCCCCCCCAAATCAAAATCCTGGCTGCGCCACTGTCCGGGGTTGATTCGGGACAATCGGACGTTCAGTTTCGGCTCAGCTCCACTGGCTAGAGGCGAAAATAATGCCGCGGAGCCGGGTCTTCGACACGTGATCTACAGATTGAATGTTGAGAAGATTGAAATGCTACATTCTAACGAATCTCGACTCGTCGAGGCGAGCCTCCTTCGCTAAGCGGTTTACCTGCTATCCGTTACTTGAAACTATTCGAATGAATACCTTCAATATTTAGACACAAAATACATAATTCATGCTCTTGGGCCGGGAGGGTGTTTCAAGCCAAGTCTGGCATTCCAAGTGATGATTTTTCGAATCTCCTGTTCTTCTTAGACCGCTACAGAACCCTAGTGAAGAGTAATCATCTTCCATAGTTTGAAATAGTGGTATTTCATCCTAAATATCTAATACAATTTCGGAATAATGATAAAAAACGTGTAACAAACTTATGTCGAAATGACATAGTGGATTGAATTTAAATTTGAATAAAATGCAGTGAAGTTAGGGGAGGCCCAGCCTCCTCTTCCTCCTCTGAGCAGCCGCCACTGCGAGCGAAACTGAATTTCTTTATCAAGAATGAGGCAACATAATGATCAAAATCGGTTGATATTCCATTAATTCCAAGGTCTACTGTGCTACAGCAGAAATTGGTTCAAAATTTCACTGCAGCGTAATCAATTCTCACATAAGTGTCAGTTATCATTGTTACTTCCACGTAGAATCATGGACAGCTCACCTGTTCCATCATTTGATAATTATGGTAATTCGAAGCGCTCATGACGATAAGATGTCAACATTACCATTAATTCTCAATATTTTCGAGATTGCTACGTTTCTTTTTATCTTATCTGTGAGCTATTATTCAAGTTGCTAGTAGCATGTATTGTAGTTGGTCTTCTGTTTTGTGTGTTTTACTAGTGAATGTGTTAAAATGATACTGACGAATATGAATTTCGTGGACGAACTTGATAGTGAATTAGGTGAATTGATTCAAGAAATAACTCCGCATTTTGAGGAATGTTTGACTAGGGTGAGTTCGATAAAACCATTTCGAATGAATAGTATTTCAAATTATTCAATGAATGAAGATAGAGTAACAGAAAAGCATAGGCTAGCGGAGACAGGTATGCAAATCTTGTCTGGGTATTTAAATGTTTAATTTGTTTTTGTCGCCCAAAAGGTTAGTAGTATTGTTAACGATTTAACTGGTTTGTGGAACTTGTTACTGTTGACATTAGGACTGAAAAGAAAAAACGTTATGTATTGTAATTTGCTTTATAATGATGTATGGCAGGCAGAAACATCTCATAATTCCGACAAGTTAAGATCACCACATTTCTTTTGAATGAGGAAGCTTAAAAATAGACAAACGGCCGAACATTGTATTTCATTTCACTGCTTCAAAGAACTGTGTACTATTGACTTTAAAATTGAAGAAAAACCGATAGTGTGATTCCTTTTATAATGATGAATGAATATTCTTCAACACATTTTAATACAGAAACAATACAGTGTGTTTGATTAGGATAATATTCCTCCAAGAGAATGAACTCTTACCAATTTATCAAATCATCATAATTATACCGGGTAGCACACCACTGACGCGATGGCCATTTTGAGGGGTAAATGATGATATTTTGAAATTATTTTTTTGCAGCGAGTGTAGGGTGACCGAAAGCACAATTTGCAATTATCTCCATATCTACAGGGTATTTCAATAGAAAGTTACAGGCTAAAGTTACACTTTTTTAAATGTGACACCCTATATATAATCTCAAAGAAGGATAGGCAAGCCCAAACAATGATGAGTTTCTTCAGATTACTCTCTACCTTCAATGCACCATTCACGAAAAAATCGAGAAGAATTTGAAATATGGAGTAATTTCGAAAAGTAATTTATAAAGGAACCAGTTACGCAAGCGATACAGGCAATGTTTTTTTGAGTAGACACATTAGCTAGTCCCATAAAGAGGGAAAAATTGAACTCTGGAATGTACACAGTGATCATAATTAATTCTCAAACATCTACTACCTACCAATAATGGCGAAAAACTTTCTTATTTCAAATAACACGCCCAGTATTTCTTCATCTCAAAAAGCGCAAAAAAAATTAATTTCGAAACTTTTTTCATAAGGTTTTCCTGTACTCTGAGATTCATTCTGCAATTGTCAAATCACTCTCATTATAGAAAATTTTATGTAGTGATAATGATATCACTACATAAAATTGTTGGTTTACTAGTTCTGAATGAAAATCGAAAATTGCTGGGAAACTATCAGGTTAAGGTATAGGAAAACCTTATGAAAAAAGTTTCGAAATTAATTTTAACGTTCAACGAGATGAAGAAATAACAAGCATGTCATTTGAAATTAAAAAGTTTTTCGCCAATATTCGTAGTAGATGTTTGAGAATAAATTATGATCAATCTGTATCTTCCAAAGTTTAATTTTTCTCTCGTTATGGGACTAGCCAATATGTCTACTCAAAAAAACATTGTTTGTATCGCTTGTATAACCGGTTCCTTCATAAATTACTATTCAAAATGATTCCATCTTTCGAATTTTTCGCGATATTCTCGTAAATGGTGCATTTAATGTACAGAGTAATCTGAAGAAACTCATCATAATTTGAGCTTGCTTTTTCTTTTTTAGGTCATATATATGATGTCAGATTCAAAACACTGTATCTTTGGTCAGTACCTTTGTATTGGAACATGGAACACCCTGTAACTATATATAAAAATAATTTTGAATTGGGCTTTTGGTTACCCTCCACTCACAACAAGAAAAGGTTTTCAAAATATCATCATTTACACCCCCAAAATGACGATCTCGTCAGTGGTGGGCCACCCAGAATAATACATATATTCAACAAGACGAATCAACGCAAGTAATTCTACGCGTTCTGTGAAATGTCTTGTACGAATCTAATTCTTGGAAAAATTGAAAAAAATTCTTCTATGTAAATCCAGACAAACAAGATTTATGTCAAATCAAAAAATGAAAATCAAAATACAATAAACAATGTAGAGAAATCATCATCTAATAAACTTAACACTCTCATCGCTATTGGAAAGCATTAAAATTCAATATCTACCTCAATATTGAAAAAATCTTAGTTTGTGAAATGAAATACGAATGAAGATCCTTTCATTAAATGGAATATAGTTTACGAATATCAGAAGAAGCGAGATGCGAATTGAATCTATCACTAAAAGTTCCATAAGTTCGTCATCTGTAGATCGAAAATTCATCTGAGCTGTCAAATATTCAAACATTCTCATGAAATAGAAGAAAAACATAATGTATGCGTGACCCGAAAATGAAATAATATCCATAAAGTATTAAATTACAATAACAGTCAAAATGACAACATTTTCATGAAGATAATGTTAGTGATTGCTATTGAAGTAAATAGTTTTTTGTACAACTGCCATTAAAAGTGGTACTTTCAATAACAGCAAACAATGTTAAAATTGATTGTTTACGTGGAAGCACGTTAAAAATATTTTTAACACGCTTCCTCGTTAATTAACGTCACTTTTAACACTCATATCATTTTGAAGTTTATTGTCATTGCAGATTCGCCCATTTCATTAACAAAATATTGCAGTTGTACAAAAAACATTGTATGGTATTTGTGTTGAAAGTTATTTGATTTTGTTCGTGAAATTGTTCAATTCATTTCACAAACTCTTTCACTCACAAAATAAAACGTCACTTTCAACACTCATATAATTAAAAGCTATTTCAAGACAATGGGATATACAATCAGAACAGTATATGCATTACGAAAATATGAATTCCTCAATAACGTTAGAATCCTCTTGGAGTATATTCTTTCAGAACGTTTTGTTTGAATTGTTGTTGAAGAAATCAACTAACCAAAACGGATAAATTAACTACATACTTGAATAACTCAAGTGAAGACTGTAAATGAGCAATGTGACCTAATGAGAATATTCGATTTTCAGGCTTTTAAAAACGATACATTGTCGTATCACAAGCAAGAGAGAAAGCAAAGCATCCATTATCTAGACAATGTCATATACCCTGTTGGAGAAACAATTATGTAAGTTTTCACTATTTAAATTTTATACAAGTTGCACCATATCAGTGATTTTTCATTGATGATTGAGTATGTGTTCAGATGAAAAGTACATAAAAATGTATCCACAATTTCAACTCGAGTACAATTTAATCGATTTGGTTTCAAACCTTACCGAGGTGTTCAAATGCCGCACTACAACTGGAAATTTCAATTATTTAGCTTTTTCTTTGCGAAGCTAAGAATGTTTGCAGCTGAACTGACATACTTTTAAATTTTCTTCAGAGTATCCAATTGAGTCATTGAAGAAGGCTCTGGGCTCAAAATCCGAAACAGATACTTATTTGGCCGAAGCTATAACACACTAGGCGGCAAGAAGAAAAGAATGAATGCACTTTGTTGGAGTCGAATGAACATAACGAGCTCTGAAGTGAGCTGGAGTGAATTTTTCTATTGATTGTATTTTTACCCTGAAGTTATAGGCGTAATCGTTCAAAAGAGAAATTGGAAAAATGCTGCATTTTCTGCTTTACAGAAAAGAATCATTCCTCGAACATGAGAGATATAACAACGTTGCAGGGAATTAATTTCAAGTCCTTTTCTTATATTATTTGCTTTTCCAGTTATGGTACAAAGGGATATCCCTGGAATCTGAGAACTGAGTTCACCTTCTTCTCTTATCTCGAGTATAGCGGTTGAGAGATGTGCTCTCCTAGCAAATCTCTGGAAATTTCCGATATTATTCCAAAATGAAAATATCTGCTGCTACCTTGAATTTAATGCATAAAATTATTCAACTTTTGGTTAATGCAACAGCTCTCTGAATACTTGGTTCATTCAACAGAACTCTTCAAATCTTCCACAATTCGATCTAAATTTTATACTTCAATGCAATCTTCCACAATTCGATCTAAATTTTATACTTCGATAGTGCTTCGCCTAATCTCTCTTTGGCAAATTACACTGGCCATATTGTTACAAAAACAATGTAACTTTTTTGGTTTCTGAGATATATATATTTTCTTAACAGTTGAAACATTAGCCAAAGGGTTGTGGCAGTATAATAAATTACAAAATATGATATAACACATACATATTCGCTTTGACTTTAAAGTTCAAACATTGCAACTGGTCTATCTCACTCGCATGTCCAGGTTAGACCGAACACGAATTAAAGGTAAGATCGACAACACGTAAAATAGTATAGCATATAAAAACAGCAGAATAATGATATTAATATAAAAACGCGTACATTCTTTCAAATTCAACGGCTTTTCTTCTTCAAATTTCCGCATGAATCGCAAAAAATCTTGGATTTTGAGCGGAAAACCTGCAATGTTCTAATTTTTTTTCGGTTGTCAAATCGAATATTATTTTCTGAATTTGACAACCAAAAAAAAATTTGGAACAGTACAGGTTTTCCGCCATTTTGTAATTTTTTTGGAGTTTGTCATCTTTTCTGAATAGAGGACCCAAAAATACTGAGATTTGACCAAAAACCGTTTCTGTAAGTGTTATACATACCATAAAAATCTTGCTTAAAAATTACGTTTAACACCCTGTTTCTCGCTTATGGTTCGAAAACGGGATATATTGTATAAAGCAAAAATGATTCTCCTGATGTCCTCTACACGAAAATATCGACGCGTTCAAGGCAAAACGACGTAAGCGCCATTTTTCGAAAATTGAGTTTTCAGTTGCACTGAATCCTCCTAAGCGCCTTTCTTTTGATAGAACCTTGGATTAAGCCAATAAAATTGACTACTTTCCCTCAATTTCGATTTAAAGTTGCGTAAGCGCCAGACTTGCCTAAACAGAATTCGTCGAAGTTGTTTACTTCATAAGCGACAGCAATGCCTGTCATAAGCGACCAAAAATACATTGTCAGATGCGACTTCATTTGACTTAACCTCCATTTTTGCCTTTTTTACCAGTTTTCCTAAATCAATTTTAACTGAATGTATATATACTCAGTGGTTTTTAGTGTTGTTACTCACAAGAGCGAATTTCGAAAACTTTTTTGGAAAAATAGTCACGCAACAAGTTTTTCCTAAATTACTCGAAATGTTTGAAATGGCGCTTACGTCGTTTTGCCTTGAACGCGTCTATATATATGCTTGTCCAGTTTATGATGAAAGACCCTCTATACATCGACGCGTTCAAGGCAAAACGACGTAAGCGCCATTTCAATTATTTCGAGTCATTTAGAAAAAACTTGTTGCGTGACTATTTTTCCAAAAAAGTTTTCGAAATTCGCTCTTGTGAGTAACAACACTAAAAACCACTGAGTATATATACATTCAGTTAAAATTGATTTAGGAAAACTGGTAACAAAGGCAAAAATGGAGGTTAAGTCAAATGAAGTCGCATCTGACAATGTATTTTTGGTCGCTTATGACAGGCATTGCTGTCGCTTATGATCAAAGTAAACAACTTCGACGAATTCTGTTTAGGCGAGTCTGGCGCTTACTTTAAATCGAAATTGCGGGAAACTAGTCAATTTTATTGGCTTAATCCAAGGTTTTATCAAGAGAAGGCGCTTAGGCCGATTCAGTGCAAGTAAAAACTCAATTTTCGAAAAAATGGCGCTTACGTCGTTTTGCCTTGAACGCGTGTTACATAAAAACATGTCATGTTTTCATGTAACACGGTTCACTAATTTCATCAAGTATTTCAGTTACGGATCCATCTAAAGGGTTTTTCAATTGGCGCGGGTAGATTTTGGCGGCCCGTGGCGGCCATTTTGTTTTGGTGACAATTGTCAAATCTTTTGCTTATTATTCAGTTGCTTATGCCAAATCACCATGGCAGGTTACACGATTGAACAGCGCGTACAAATGATAAAACTTTATTATCAAAATGAGTGTTCGTTAGTGCAAACGTTGCGCCCATTTTACGGTAGACGTGGCCCTTCACAGTCGACTCTTCAGCGTTTGGTGGAAAAATTTGAAACAACCGGTTCGTAAATCGATCAACCCACACCTGTACGTTCAAGAAACGCAAGATGAGCCGAGAACATCGCGGCGGTCCGTCAAAGTGTACAGCAGAACCCGAGGCAGTCGATTCCTCGCCGTGCACAAGAAATCGGCCTTTCGCAAACTTACACTTGGCGAATTTTGCGACGGGACTTGGGGTTACACCCGTATAAGATTCAACTGACCCAGGGGCTCAAAGTTCATGACCATAGACAACGTCGTTTGTTCGCTCCTTGGGTTTCGAATCGTTTGGAAGAGGATCCCAATTTCGGGCGAAACATCATCTTTAGCGACGAGGCGCATTTTTGGATGAATGGCCTTGTCAACAAACAAAATTGCCGTATATGGGACGACACAAACCCACACGAGGTTCACCAGGTGGTAATGCATCCTCAAAAAGTTACGGTTTGGTGTAACACATGCCATCGCTCAAATTCAGGCGGATCTATGCGGAAGAGTCATTGAAAATTGGACCACTAGGATCCGTGCCACTGTGAGAAGTCGAGGCGGACATTTGAATGATGCCATACTTAATGGCCTATATGGGCCTTTTAAATAAATAAAAAAAATTGTTGATACCTCATACGCAGCTTGTTTAATTTCGTTTCAAAATCTACCCGACCTTATTGAAAAACCCTTTATTGCCTTGTTATTTACTTATCGACACTGGTCGGTCTCTCCCAATGGTCGATCTCTCCCGGACTGACCCTAAATTGGACGAAATGTTTATAGACCCTTTTTCAAGAACAACAAATTATTCTTCATCAATCTCACGGTATCAAGGGGTTTTATCAATTTATTTATTCATGAATTGGGATACCTGATTCTTTCAAAAACGCTGCTCCATTAATAGGAGCGCCACGTTATTCATATTTATGAAAAAACAAATCAGCCGCCTACTCTGAAGCTGCGTACCCATTGATAAATGGAGACAACCTTCCCGCATCAATTTATCATTTATGAATTGGAGCATAAATTTTTATTTGAACATTTTTAACGCACCTTTTTTCGAAACACCTTCAAGATTTGAGGAACATAAGTTCTCTCGAATACATCTTTCATGAGATAACTTTAGTATTAGAACACTAATTTCATTGTAGTTCGTCAATACAAGAATCGGTTAAATTTTTCAAACATGAATGCTTTGTTTCCCTTATTATATGCTGATTGATTAATCTCATCGTGTCGAAATGGTGTATATTTTTGCAAATATAATTGAGCATATGTGCATATATTTGACGTGCCTGCCTTATATACTCAAGTTTTTTTCCAACCCAATGTTTTCATTGTAAATTGGAAACAAACAGGAGGGTACATCAGAGTAGTCAGCCAGTCAACACAAGGAGGTCGCATAGATATCCCAGCGATATTTTTTCGGGAGATTGAGAGTACTTTTGTGATGTCCCTGCGAGGTTGATGGAAGCTTTTTATCCCCTCAAAATTTCCGCAACATGGATATTCCCAGAGAGCTCCCAAAGATATCCCTTGTGGAAATTCTCAAACTGCTCGAATTGTGGAGGTCAACGGGATATACACATAAACCTCCCATTGCGAGCTTTTTTGGAAATATCCCAGGGACCTCCACATAGCGAGCTCTTTGAGAATATCTCAGGGAACTCCTATTGTGAACGAAATGAGAAATCTTATTAATTTGATAATTCACAGTATGCATAAAATTTTTTAAACCATCTGTTCAAATAGATATTGTTTTCTCCGAAATTCGTTATAATTTCAAGTAAATAGTTTGAGTTTTTTAGACTGGTCTGAATTGATCTGTTTTCGTACGAAATTTTCATTGATCTGCAATTTTGGAGTTTAATTGTTTTTCGTTATAAATTTTGATTGCCTAACATCCCCAAGCTTTTCTCCAACCAAATGTTTTCATTTTAAATTGAAAACAAACAGGTGGGTACATCAAAGTAGTCATCGAATGTTCGAGAGAAATGTGTTTTTCAATTATGCCAGCAAATTTGGCATATTTTCCAATCAAGTGGCTTAAAGTGTAAACAGGGTCAAAAAAGTAATCGTATGGATAATACGAAAAAAAGTAAAAAAAATCAGAGTTGAGAAAACAGAGATGTGAAATTATTTGTTTCACATATTGCGAATTTCCCTTGGAAAATAATCATTCTGACATGTATTTCAGCACCAGCATAACATCGGATAACATGTCGTTATCAAGGGAAATGAACAGACCCTTCAGATTATCTTAGCCCAATTCAACTCATATGGAACACACTCGCAAGGTCCACCCTCATGCTTTTGTTTTCAATGCTACAAGACGATGCAGACGAATTCTCAGAATGTATCCAATCAGAATCGCAGAGGAAACATGTAGTCCAGTTAATTTGTGCTAAAAAGAACCCCTAGCAGGAAAGTTCTGGGGTAGTTTTGATTTATTCGATTTTTTATGTTTTTTGGGGTGCTGAATCCGAATCTGAGGTTTGCTAACAAAATTTCGTGAGGCAACATTGAAAAAAATACAAAAAAAGAGAAAAAATCTCATTCTTTGGTAGTTTTCTGCTTATAAATCAGAAACTATCAACGTTTCGTGAAAAACCTCTCAATACAAAATGAAAGTACATAAAATTTCCTACAAATTGTACTACCACAGCTTGTTCTGCGACCATCTGTTCTGGCTCAAATTATAGTTTTGAATGAGGTATTTTCTATGACTCAATAAATGAAAAAAACTTAAATTCTATGGTTTCGATGATGCGATTCTCTTGAAATTTTGCATGAACATTCAGCATATCAGAATCGATTCATAAAAAAAAATTCACTTGAATCAGATATCTTGTTATGCAAATATAAAGATTCTTCTTTTCAATATTCCAATTGAATTTTCTATGGTTCTGCTCACACTATGGTCACACAATTTTGCATGAAGCTTATTATGATCATCTTGCATATTGCCGCAACATTTCATTTCGACTGGTTTCATTTTGTCTGAGATATTGAGAAACAAACATTTTGAATGGCCGTATTTTGTTTCATAAAACAAGGCCATTCTGAATTTTTGTTCCTCAATATCTCAGACAAAACAAGACCAATCGAAATGAAATGTTGCGGCCAAATGCAAGATGCTCATAATAAGCCTTATGCAAAATTGTGTGACCATAGTGTGAACAGAACCATAGAAAATTCAATTGGAATATTGAAAAGAAGAATCTTTATATTTCCATAACAAAATGTCCGATTCGATTAAATTTTTTTTTGTGAATCGCGACTGGCATACTGAATGTTCATGCACAATTTCAAGAGGATCGCATCATCGGCACCATAGAATTAATTTTTTTTCATTTATTGAGTCAATAGAAAATACCTCATTTTCAACTATTATTTGAACCAGAACGGTTTGCCGCAAAACAAGCTGTGGTAGTACAATTTGTAGGAAATTTTATGTACTTTCATTTTGTATGGAAAGGTATTTTAAGAAAAGTTGATAGTGTCAGAGTTATATGCAAAAAACTGACCAAGAATGAGATTTTCATTCTTTTTTTGTATTTTTTTCTATGCTCCGTCTAGAAATTTTGTTAGCAAACCTCAAATTCGGATTCAGCACCCTAAAAAACATAAAAAATGAAAGAAATCTAAACTACCCCAAAACTTTCTTGCTAAAAGCACAATTCGACTGGATTAATGTATGAATGACAACTTTAGTGGTTTTGTTTTCCTTTGCGATGGTGATCTGTAGGTTCGGGATGTATCACGAAATGAGGCGTTCATTCGAGCAAATCTGCACTCTCAGTTTGACTGGAAAGCCCTCAATCCTGGACAAAATTTAATTGGAAAACATATAATGTAGTTGTGACATGTTTAAATAAGAGAAAAGAAATCAAAGTTGAAAAACAAAGATGTGAAATTATTTGTTACACATACTGCGAATTTTCCTTAGAAAACATTCTTTTTGACATGTTTTTTAGCACCAGCATAAAATGCATTGTCAACGCATCGCAAAACATATCGTTGGATTCAAGGTGCAATGTCTTCGATATACAGGTTTTCGTTATAGGGAAGTTCCATTGTAGTTGTAACATTTTTAAAGAAAAGTAAAAAAATTCAAAGTTGAAAAACAAAGATCTAAAATTATTTGTCTCACATACTGCGAATTTTCCTCGGAAAATATTCTTTTTGAAATGTATTTCAGCAACAGCATAAAATGCATTGTCACCGCATCGGACAACATGTCGTTGTCAAGGGAAATGAACAGACCCTTCAGACTATCTTAACCCAATTCAACTCATATCAAACACACTCGCAAAGTTCACCCTCGTTCTTTTGTTTTCACTGCTGTGCAAGACTATGCAGACGAATTCTCAGAATGTATCCAATTAGAATCCCAGAGGAAACAGACACTTGTATGAATGACAACTTAAGTGGTTTTATTTTCTTTTGCGAAGGTGATCCGATGGTTCGGGAGGTATGCGAAATGAGGCGTTTCTTGAGCAAATCTGCACTCTCAGTTTGACCCCGAATCCAAAAATCCTGGACATACTTTAAATGGAAAACATATAATGATTGCATCTTGAAAGATGTGTGAAAAAGTACGAAGTTGAAAAAAAGTGGAATTATTTGTCTCACATACTGCAAAGCTCCATCTGAAAATATTCTTTTTGACATGTAATTCAGCACCAGCATAAAATGCATTGTCACCGCATCGGATAACATGTCGTTGTCAAGGGAAATGAACAGACCCTTCAGACTATCTTAACCCAATTCAACTCATATCAAACACACTCGTAAGGTTCACCCTCATGCTTTTGTTTTCACTGCTGTACAAGACGATGCAGACGAATTCACAGAATGTATCCAATTAGAATCCCAGAGGAAACAGACACTTGTTTGAATGACAACTTAAGTGGTTTTGTTTTCTTGCGAGGATGATCCGTAGGTTCGGGAGTTATCGCAAAATTGGGAGTTTTGTGAGCAAATCCGTATCTTTTGTTAGAGCTGTGCCGAGCATTCAGATAAAGTTCCTCCAGGCTTTCAATATACAAAGAATTGATGCTTCAACCACTCGAAATCGTTTCGGGAAGAGGGTTAGAATGGTACTTCATTTGAAAGGTTTTGGAAGTCTTTTCACAACGCCGGTGTATGAAAAACGTAATTTTGATTTATTTATAATGAATGATCGAAGAAACGTATTATAACCAATTAAACACCTATTTAAAACAAAAATGAAGGTTACACAAGGAAATTAAATTTCTTCAAGATAACCAAAATATTCAAGGTGGCACATTTGAGCTACAATACTGATTTTGGCGAAACCAAAAAAATATCACTCAACCCCTCTTTTCTATAAGTATTCAATTTTAATAATGTCAAAATAATAAAATCATCAAGCATGGCCATGAATATACAGGGTGGCCAGATTGGGTAATCCCTGAACTACAACTTTTAACCCTAAGAGATAGAGAAAAATGAGTGGTTCATCACGGTTGTATTTATTCGAGAAACTGATTTTGCAGTCAACCGCATAGCTCTATCGTCATTTATTTTCGAGTTAAAAGCGAAAATTGACATTTCGGCAATTTAAATTTGGTCACTATCTACTTTCCTGTTTGTGCTATAAACTTGGAACAAAAACAATATGGGGACACTTTTTGAATGGCTTATTCAAATTTTCGATGAGAGGTTTTTTCCTGAATTATTACATTAAAAATTTTTTTTTCTCAAAAGCAATAATTCAATTTTACTCAAAAATAATCACCTTTTTTTTCTCGTTTCAAAAATATACTGGGTAGCCCACCACTGACTGAGGACTGATGGTCATTTTGAGGGTGTAAA
Organism: Propylea japonica; assembly: GCA_013421045.1. NCBI lineage: Eukaryota > Metazoa > Arthropoda > Insecta > Coleoptera > Coccinellidae > Propylea > Propylea japonica. The sequence continues at coordinate 32,297,287 of CM024247.1, forward strand.
TGATGATATTTTGAGTTTTTTTTTGTGGTGAGTGTAGGGTAACCGAAAGCATAATTTAAAGTCATTTCCATATACACAGAGTGTTTTAATACAAAGTTGCACTTTTTGAAATGTGACTCCCTGTATATGAACTCAAAAAAGGACGAGCTAAAATTATGATGAGTTTCTTCAGATTCATATGTACATTTAATGCACTATTGAGGAAATCACGAACAATTCAAAATATGGAGTCATTTTGAATAGTAATTTATGAAGGAACCAGGTAAGCAAGCGATATCGACAATGTTTTTTTAGTAGACATATAAGTCCCATAAAGAAAATAGAATGTATAGAGTAATCATAATTAATTCTCAAACATATATTGCTAATAATGGTCAAACATTTCCTTATTTCAAATGGCACGCCCGTCATTACTTCATCTCGTCGAACGCAAAAATTAATTTCGAAACTTTTTTTTTCCTATTAGTCCAGTCAATTTGTGCTCTAAAGAACCCCTAGCAGGAAAGTTCTGGGGTAGTTTTGATTTTTTCGATTTTTTATATTTTTTGGGGTGCTAAATCCGAATCTGAGGTTTGCTAACAAAATTTCGTGAGGGAACATTGAAAAAAATACAAAAAAAGAGAAAAAGTTTCCTTCTTTGGCAGTTTTCTGCTTATAACTCGGAAACTATCAACTTTTCGTGAAAAACCTTTCTTTACAAAATGAGAGTAGGTGAAATTTCCTACAAATTGTATCACCACAGCTTGTTCTGCGACAACCCGTTCTGGCTCAAATTATAGTTGAAAATGAGGTATTTTCTATGACTCAATAAATGAAAATAAATTAAATTCCGTGGTTCCGATAATGCGAACGTCTTGAAATTTTGCATGAACATTCAGTATATCAGTATCGATTCACAAAAAGAATTTAACTCGAATCGGATATCTTGTTATGGAAATATGAAGATTCTTCTTTTCAATATTCCAATTCAATTTTCTATGGTTCTCTTCACACTATCGTCACACAATTTTGCATAAGGCTTATTATGAGCATGTTGCATTTGGTCGCACCATTTCATTTCGATTGGTTTAGTTTTATCTGGGATATTGAGGAAAAGAAATTTTGAAAGGCCATGTTTTATGAAACATAGAATATGGCCATTCAAAGTTTTTGTTCCACAATATCTCAGACAAAACGAAACCCATCGAAATGAAATGTTGCGGCCATATGCAAGATGCTCATAAGAAGCTTCATGCAAAATTTGGTGGCCCTAGTGTGAACAGAACCATAGAAAATTGAATGGGAATATTGAAAAGAAGAATATTTATATTTCCATAACAAGACATCCGATTCGAGTTAATTTTTTTTGTGAATCGAGACTGATATACTGAATGTTCATGCTGTATTTCAAGACGTTCGAATCATCGAAACCACGGAATTTAATTTATTTTCATTTATTGAGTCATAGAAAATACCTCATTTTCAACTATAATTTAAGCTAGAACGGGTTGTCGCAGAACAAACTGTGGTAATACAATCTGTAGGAAATTTCATGTACTTTCATTTTGTATGAAAAGGTTTTTCACGAAAAGTTGATAGTTTCCGAGTTATAAGCAGAAAACTGCCAAAGTATGAGATTTTTTCTCTTTTTTTGTATTTTTTTCCCTCACGAAATTTTGTTAGCAAACCTCAGATTCGGATTCAGCACCCCAAAAAACATAAAATACCGAAAAAATCAAAACTATCCCAAAACTTTCCTGCCAAAAAACCTATTTAACTGTACTATATACCTATGATAGTTTACCAGCAATTTTCGATTTTCATTCAAGACTAGTAAACCAACAATTTTATGTCCTATACCTTTCTTTCGAAAACAAATCACATAAATCAGTGGATCAAAAGTTTATAGATGAGCTCCCGGACTCGTATTGTTTTGTGTTCCTCTTCGCATTAAGATGAAACCTTAGCTGTGCAGAATAAATGTTGCGGACGCAGAACAGGGATTGCAGATGTGTTCCGGATCTTTGTATGGTAATACGGGATTTGTAGCGTATTGAAGAAACAGATCGCGTAGGGATATTGATTGTTCTAGTTTATTTGAAGAAAAGAAGTTTCTACGGTGTCTCAGTGGAATAGACAACAAGCAAACATCAAACAACTACACAGTGAACTGGAAATATTGATAAAAAGATGCCATTGCAAAACCCAGGAACCACAATTGTATTCGATGAAGTCAAAATGAGATGAATCATTTTTTAATACTGATGTTATCCGGACTAACCTACTTGATACTTTTGTTGTACAGAGATCAAAGAATTGAGAGAGAAATTGCGATGGAACATCTGATATAACCATTAAAACTGCAATTTTGTTGATGTGTGAAAACCAAAATTCTGTTCCCCTCGCAATGTTGAATAGAGTTGGCAAATTTTCAGAGCAATTGGTACATTTTAAAAACATTTGGAAAAAGTGTCCAAGCAGTTGAAAAAATTTTAAAAGAGTTGGAAAATTGTCAATGGAGTTGATACAGGTTGATCAGAGTTGGCAATTTTTCAAAGCAGTTGATAGCTTTTCGAAGCAGCTGACAAAACTTGGAACTAGTTGGAAAAATTATGGATACAGTTGGGCAAATGTTAATGGAGTTAGTCTAGAGCCGGGTTTCACAAAACTCCAATCAACTTGATTATTGAAATGTCATCATTTCTGTGCCATTTTCAGTTCATTTTTGACATAAACCATCGACTTTATTCAAAATCAACGATTTGATTGCCCAATCAAGCTTTGTGAAACTCACGGTATGGGCATGCCCAATATTGATCAGAGTTGGCAAATTCTCCAAACAGTTGGTGAATTTCGAAGCAGTCGGAAAAAATTCTGAAAACAGTTGGCAACATTTCGGAACAGATGTAAAAATTGTAATCACTAATTTAAAAATTATGAAAATATCGGGCAGTATCTTTTGAGCGCTTTTTTCTAGGAGAATAGCGGTGCGGTCGTTTTACCCAAATGTCTGTAATTTTTATCGTTAATGGAATCCGATCAATATCAAACCATCGGTTTTCCAAGCCATTAATGGACAGTTGGCAAATTTTTGAAACTTTTCCACCCCCAAAAATTTTGCTTCGGCCAATCGCTGCTGCTTTCGAAATCACGAATTCATGGATTCGTGTAATTCCCTCAATAAAATTAAGTAAAAGATGAATGGTCTTATGGCAGTGCTCTCCAATCACAATTTTCATATTTTCGCAATAAAAAAACGGCATAACCAATTCTACTTTCAGCCACATCGCTGAATAGGTAATCAATTACCTTTCATTTTGAAGTATCACACAACAGTGGCGCAGTCAGGATTTCGTTATGAGGGGGCTGAACTGAACAATTCTTGATAATACAACAAATACGAAAGTTGCAAAAAATAAAGAAGAAAGGAATAACGAAGAAATAAATCTTTGAGAGGGGCTGTAGCCTGAAAGCCATAATAAAATGGGGGTGAAAAAACTCAAATCATTCATATGGAGCATAAGATGCACAAGAATGAACATCGACAAAAAAAATTACATTATAGGGTAATAAATCAATATTAGGTTTAAAATAATCGAAGTACTCCTGAACATCGTATGGTTCACGTTTCATTAAAATTTATTCAGTTTTTTTATCGTTTAGTTATTTTGCTTTTTGGCACGCCGTATATCAGTACTCAATTTTACGGAAAGGCATACATTGGGAAACTCTTAAAATAGAGACATTATCAACTTTACAAGTATCGAGAAACATGTAAAAATGCGTTATCACTGATATGTTATAGGTCTAAAAATACCAGAAAGCTGAATGGATTTAAAGTGGTGAATAAGCCCTTGAAGCAATAATTAGGACATCGTAATTTATATTTGCATAAGCTGGAGCTTTCACGTTCATTACTAAACACCAAAAAGACTTTACAAACTTTTAATGAAAATTTATCCAACTTTTCCATATTCCCTTCCTTGAAATTCCCAACTAGCATATAACCACACATTCATCTAATTACAAACTTAATCAGATCATAAAGCAAAAAATGTTTACAGCTGCAGGCACGATATCCATTAATATCACTGACTTGTGACATGAGAATAACCTACATTTTTATAATTAAGGGTTTTCCAATAAGAGGTGGTATTTTAATATTCAAAGAAAACTGTCATTTTTCAATATAAATGAACGGATGTTTATTTCTTTATAAAGAAGATACTATGCCGTTAATAGTGGAAAATAACATCAGGCAAATAACCACCACGACCACGCTTGTAGGACCATATCCTTTTAATGAAAGTTTCCATAACCAAATCGCAAACGGCTGCCTTATTTACTAGATAGCCTCACGAATGCCATCTTTGAGGTCTTGAATCGACGCTGGGCTATTGGCGTAGACCTTCTCTGTCACGTTGCCCCAAAGGAAGAAGTCGCAAGGTGATAAAACACAAGATCTCGGTGGCCAATTGTGATCATTTCTTCGAGAGATAACACGGTCCTGAAACTTGTCCCGCAAAAGACCAATGGTTTCGTTGCTTGTCTAGCACGTAGAGCCGTTTTGTTGAAAATAAACGTCCAGATCAGTACTATTCAATTTCGGCCATAAAAAATAAATCAGCATCTCCATTCACCGTTACTGTTGCTCCAGCCTCATTTTCAAAAAGTGAGGTCCAATGACTCCGCTGGACCATAAACCGCACCAAACAGTGATACGTTGAAGATAGATAAGCTTTTCAACAATAACTCCTGGGTTTTCTAAGCCCCAGATGCCACCGGAGTGGAAATGAGCGTCATCACTCAACATGATTTTTCGATGGAATTCCGGATCATTTTCATCCATTTCAACGAACCAATCAGCAAAGACACGACGTTGTTGATGATCGCCCGGCTTAAATTCCTGTGTTAACTGAACTTCTTAAGCCTTAAGACCCAAATCTTCATGCAAAATAGAGAGTTAAGCCGGTCCCAGACAATGCGTGCATTCGACGAATATTCGGCATTGGCGGTGCTTCGCGTAGTGTGTGGGAGCTCAACTTCGTGTATCATTCGGCATTGGCCTTCTATCCGAAGCCTTGTCGGTACGGGCTGCACGAACCAAAGGAAGACGAAGTACATTCGCGCACATTCGTGTTAGCTCCCAGACAATGTGTTTATCTACGCGTACTATACGGCCTATTCTGTCTTCAGTCAGAGTCGTGCGACGTGATTACACGGTGTTTTTAGGTATTATTCCTTTAGGCTCTCCGCTACTGTTCTATACTGAGGCCGTTTGGCGAACGTTTGTCAACAGAATGTCGAACATTTCGCGATTGGCGCAGTGTCTGGGAGGGTACCCGAAGGCGAACTACGAAGGCACATTGGCCGAATGCACGCATTGTCTGGGACCGGCTTAATAGCAGCAGCAGCAATCTTTTCGGCTGTTTTTGAGCGACGCGCACGGGTTTTATTCTTCACATCACTAACTTGTCCCAACAGCTCGAATTTTTCCACCAATTTCTTCATTGCGGTCTGACAAGGTGCTCCACGACGACCCAAAAATGTCTCTGCCAAATTTTCTCGATTTCATAGTGCATTTTAATGATTTCAATGCGTTCTTGAAACGTGTATCGTTTCATTTTCATTGGCGTGGTTTCTCCTTGTCAAATTTCAAAAAACGATAGCTTCAAACGTGACATCTACCGAAATAGCGGGCTATTCAAAATAACACCTCCTATTGGAAAACCCTTTACCAAGAAGCTGGCTGATTTCACAGAAATGAATAAGCTATAGCAGCAATAATTACATTATAATTCTTAATTGCATAAGCTGTAACTTTCATGTTTATAACTAGACACTGGAAGAACATCCACAAACTTCTGATGAAAATCTTATCCAACTCTTCCAAATTCTCTTCCTTGAACTTCCCAACTTGCACATCACCACCCATTCATCTAATTACAAACTTAATCGAATCATAAAGCAGTTTACAGCTGCAGGCACAATCTGTACTAATAGTCGTAATTTTCAGCGAGCTGCGTAAATTGCAGTTACCTTGGACGGCTGACTTCAGAATAAACCAATTAAAGGCCCATTTAGGAATGCTGTGTTTGGACTTCTACCTGAATTTGGGCTCTCTGAAGATTGAGGGTGACTACGAAGCGAACAATTCGAGATTGCAGCAGTTCCTGCCTGTTGCTCATGAAGGGAGAGCTACGTGAGTGGTTTGGACATTTTTATGATCTGATAGGGGGTGGATTTTTTAATAGTTTACGACATAGAGAAGTTTTGCTTTGGCTGAGTTGGAGTTGGATGTTTTTCACGGAACTTTTCGTTATCGTTTTGTCCTGCACTTATGTTTGATTTAAAACCATTTTTTATTCTTGCTTATGAAGAGTCCAGGATAGAATAAAATTTTGTTTCTGGACACATCCCAATGAAATGAGTGGTTTTTTGAAACAGTCTGTTAATGAATTAAATCGCTCTGGTGCCGTATTCTCGAGAAGTGATAGTCCAAAACGTATACGAACTTCATTGCGCGGTGTGCATTTTTGCAGGTAAAACAGGGAGTCGCGCAATGAAGTTCGTATACGTTTTCGAATATCACTTCTCGAGAATACGGCACCTGATAGTTAAACAGTATTGAGTCTGTTCATCCGTCAATTTCATTCATATTCTTAGCATCTTTAGAAGACTTCTAATACAAAGTGGAACCAAGGAATTTGCTGATTTTTAAATTGAATCGAACAAAAACATACAGGGTTTTCCTTTTAAGTTGGTCTATTAGACGTTTTCGAGGAACTATTGGATATTTCGTTCTGAAATTTTAGCTGGAGCCTTGAGGGTGAAGGAACTCTTCGCCTAAAATATTTTCAAGTCGGCAGTGTTGCCACGTCTATCTCAAACACATATCTACTTGCTTATTTTAGATGGAACTACATATATTTTCTTTTAAGTATCGATTCAATACCAAATTCTCAGTATAATATTGAAAAAAAATTTCTACCTTGCACTGTTGCCGAATTATACACAAATTATTGAAAATTTTGACATCTGCATTGCCAGTTTGGAAATACAATATCTCCATTATTTTCTATAAGAACGGAACCAAACTCAGCAGTTTCATATTAAAGAAATCATGCATTCATGTGGTACATTCAGTATTTTGATACATCGTAAGGTTTTTCGAAGATATTGCTCCGAAAATGTGGAACTCAAAATTGAAATATTTCGAGATTTTCAAATGGCAACCCCACATTTATTTTACAGAATTCCATTCTAAATAAAAAATGAATGGCAGTCTCTTTTCACACTAATTATTTATTTTGGATAGTTTTTGAATGAGATGAAAAATACTGAAATTCTTCAGTATTTATAGTCATGATCTATGGACATTATGCTGTGTGATTATAAGGTGAATAATCGAAATGAATTCTATGGTTGAGATTATGAACATTGGGCCAGGATTACAAAAAGGAAAAACAGTTTTCGGAATTTTTTTCCAGTCATTCTTGCTAAATGTGGATAACGAGTGTTGAAGGTCCTACAGGTCCTTCAATGATTTTTTGGCATTCCCTGTGAATTGTGAAACAACCTGATTCGTGTTTGAATAACATGGAAAAACTTTTTTCTATGATATCCATGATAATCGAGCACTATGTTTCATTTAAACTGTAGAATCTTCTTCAATAATTTACCTCATAATCATAGAGCCATTTCATCGTGAACACGACTGTAGATCATGACTACAAATACTGAAGAATTTCAGTATTTTTCATCTCATTCGAAAACTATCGAAAATAAAAATAATAAGTGTGAAAGGAGACTGGATTTCATTTTTTATTTCGAATCGAATGCTGTAAAATAAATATGGGGTTGCCATTTGAAAATCTCGAAATATTTCAATTTTGATTTCCACACTTTCGTAGCAATATCTTCGAAAAACCTTACGATTTATCAAAATACTGAATGTACCACATAAATGCATGATTTCTTTCCTATGATACTGCTGAGTTTGGTTCCGTTCGTATAGAAAATAATTGAGATATTGCATTTCCAAACTGGCAATGCAGATGTAACAATTTTCAAGAATTTGTGCATAACTTGGCAACAGTGCATGGTAGAGAAGTTTTTTTGAATATATTATACTGAGAATTTGGTATTGAATCGATACATAAATGAAAATATAGGTAGTTCCATTTAAAATAAGAAAATAAAAATGCGTTTGAGATAGACATGGCAACACTGTCGACTTGAAAATATTTTAGGAGCAGAGTTTCTTCACCCTCGAGGTTCTCCAGAAACGTCTAATAGGCCAATTTAAAAGGAAAACCTGTATGTAAATATCGACTTGATGATTTTTCCTTAGTCAAGTACAACACTGAAGGCTATGTTTAGACAATTGATATCTGGAAAATGGTGGTCATTAACGTCAATACCTTGAGCTCTGGTATCACACGAAAAAAATTGTATGGTACCCCGTTTTGCACAAACCTCAGTTAGGGGTTTTTATTTATGTTATATGTATTGTACTATGTTAGCTCTTGATTTCAAGTGGCCCACTACTGTCGCGATGGTCATTTTGACGGTGTAAATGATGATATTTCGAAAAATTTTCTTCATGAGTGTAGGGTAACCAAAAACCACTAGTTAAAATTATTTTCATATATACAGGATGTTCCAATATAGAGTACCAGAGCAAAGTAACACTTTTTTAAATGTAACCCTATATATGACTTCAAAAAATGAAAGGCAAGCTCAAATAATGATGATACTCTTCAGATCACTCTGTACATTTAATGCACCATTAACGAGAAAATCGTGAAAAATTTAAAATATGGAGTCATTTTGAATAGTAATTCATGAAGGAACCAGTTACGCAAGGGTCAGAGGTCACTGAAAATGTCGCGATAGAGCTCACCAAGCAGTGGCACTCTGTGAATGCAGGAGCCGCTCGTGAAGTTCTCTCGGGCTTTCATCACTTTTTAGAATAGGAATAACGACGAATCAGTTCTCGCAAAATTGTTTGAGGGTTGATGAATTAGAAATATTCACCCTTAATCGCTTCCCGGGGGGTGAAAAAGAAAAAGTTATGTTATTTCTGTGGCTTCAAGACTGATCCTGTTCATTAAAATTTACTTTGGAAAGTCCATAGCAGATCAATAGATAGACATACCTACACGAATCTTTACGAGTTCTCAATAAAAACGAAAAAATCAAGATAATGATATGGAAATACCCTGTGTTTTGTATGGAACGATCATTCAAGAGAGTTGCTGACAAAATGGGAAATATACTATAATAACTAACTAAAGTAAATCATATTGATCTTGAAAAATGCTAGTCGAAAAAATTTGATCATCTTAAAATGTGCAAAATATTTCATGACATCTGCTCACCTTTTCTGCTCCTGTGTCATCTGAACTTTGCTAAGTCGTCTGCTTGAACACGAAATTTCAAATATACTCAAGAACTTTCAAGGGAATGTTATTGAATGAAATAATCCAACATTTTCTGATCCTAGGATCTGTTTGGCTAATCAATTCAACGAAAAGAATAATACACTTTCAATGCGACGAATATGGCTTCTATTGATTCTCTTACATAGTGTTATTAGACTCGATGATTCCTTGTAATTTGTAGAGATAAAAAAGTTCCATGTAATTTTTGATGATTGGAAAACAAAAACATATACTTTCTCCATTTCTCGAAGATAAGTTTGAACTTTGATACTTGAACACTTATACAGGGGTCTACTTTTAAAGTTGACAAACTTCGGGGGATGATTAATCAAGTGATTTGCAACAAAGAATGTCATGGTCGCATGGTCGAAATGTTGACGGTTAATTTTCCATATACCAATTCTTGATTTCATGAAAAATTACAAGTTTTTTCTCTGAAAAGACCTTTATTCAGTTTTCCTTGTAGTATCATCAAATTTGACCACATATCGGAAAGGGCAATAAATTTGCTACAAGATGAGAAAGTCTATGTGCAAAAAACACGCTCATTGCAGGCGTGGTAAGGAGATGAATATGACGATTCTGCAGTTAACAAAATCAGTCCAATTAAACAATATTTTTCCGATGAGATATAAATAATTATGCACACGCTTTCTTTTCAGTAAAAAATACCTCATTCAGTGTACTCTCGAATGACATATTATCATTTTTTGTGCTAACTGCGAATTTTGCGACCTAATAACATTCCGAACCTAAATTTGCTCTATTTCGTGATCGAACTTTAATGTAGTTTCATGAAAATCATCAAGTCATCTTGAATCGAAATAATAACGAAGAAATTCTTCAATACATTTGACACATCGTTTCAGTGCACAATCTACAACTCTACTAATATCATAGCGTATCTGATGCATTTGTGCATAACACAATTTTATTTTGTTAATAAGATCTTCCCGAGTCTGAAATCGAATTAGATATACTTTCTCTTTCAAAGTATTCTAGACATAAAAATCCAAAGACGTTAGATGGGGGCTCTTCGGTGGTCATCTGACCGTATCTTCCAATCCATTGTATCGCAATATATTCATTAAATAGATCTTGACATTACGACTATTATGTGTTGGGCAACCATTCATTCGAAACTAGACACTTTATCTGTTAGACATGTGCATTTCATCGAATATGTCTGTCAAGTTGCTCTGGATTAACGAATTCTTCAGCATCAAAGAGATCGGTAAGTATAACAGATGAATTGATGATTTCCATGAAATTACACTAAGATTCATTCACGAAGAGGTTCAGAAGAAAGCAAATTTAGGTTCTGAATTTTCGGACTTTTTCGTTGTTTTCATGTTAGGCATGATATTATAGCGCAGAATGAGCAGCTAGCACAAAAGTTGATATGTCATTCGAAAGTACACTAAATGATATATTTTTTAGTGAATAGAAAGCGTGTGCATAATTATTATTTCATCGAAGAAACCACTGGAAAAATAGGCCTGATTTTGTTAACTTCAGAATCGTGATATTCTTCTCCTTACCACGCCTGCACATATACTCTCTCATCTTGTAGCAAATTCATTGCCCTTTTCTAATATGTGATCAAATTTGATGAGACTACAAGGAAAACTGAATAATGATGTTTTCAGAAAGAAAACTTGAGATTTTCCGAAAAATCAAGAAATGTTAAATTGAAGAATAACCGTCAACATTTCGACCATCTGTTTATATGACATGTTTTGTTGCAAATCACTCGAATGATTACCTCTCGAAGTTTGTCCACTTCAGAAGTAGACACCCTGTATATTTCATATCATCTCTATGAAAATTACTCGTAGGTGCGTATTCTTAGCCACTCGACGATTACTAGCAAAAGATGAGTTGCGTGTTTTTTTGAAGTATTTGTACGCTCTTGCATATGCAATGAAATGAAGAAAGTATTATTAAAAAAACTAACATTCGTTTGTTTTGGCATGAACCGTTGTATTTAATATTGTTTTTATTACGACTCATCAATAAGGTTTTGGAGCTTGTGTTTTGAAAAGCCATAGAGTAGTGCCCTCTATACCGAACAGGACTGGAAAAAAATTGGACCAAGGCATCGCTATTGCAAATGCCGCTCGAGCGGAATTTACTTGATTGGATTGAAGGGTTGAGGCGCAACAAAAGTCTGTGCTTGCTTTCCAATCAGTCAATTGATGCCAGAAATTCACAAACGAGCAGGAATTAGTTTTTCACCTATTTCAGCTGAAAAATAGCTGAGGAAATCATTTGGAACATCGACGATAAATGTAAAACAAAAATGTTGCCCGATAAAAAATCATTGTTGGTATTATAATACAGGAAAGGGCCTCCAATTACTTTCAGATTCAAGATTCATTCGAAAAGTTGTTTGAACACTGCCACCAAATGGTCTATTGTGCCCCTATACCTTGAGATGTTAACGGTTTCAAAGTCAGCCTCGAAAACTGGAGAGGTTTCAGGAATGAGAAAGATGTATCCTTCATGATATCATACTGCCTTAATTTTTCATCCAATAGCCAGACATTCTGTCGCAAGTTGAATTTCCACATCTTTTTCGCAGAATCTGTATCCTCTACGGCTACACTTTATTCCGTCAAGTAATTACTAAGATGTCAGTGACCCGTGAGAAACTCTGTGAGGAGGTGCAGCCTGCTCTTGTTGAGTTGTAAGATAATTAGGGATCTTCTTCCATTGAATCTTCCGAGGAAGTTTAGCACTGTTCTAAGCCCAAATATTATGGTAATAGTTATAGTAAAAAAAGGGGTTACAGTTCACTGCGACCTCAAGGTCTGATGTGGCCTCTCATAGAGCTGTTCTCACCACACCCTTAACAGCTCACCTTCCAGTTCCAGAGATCTGAGGAAATCCAATATCTGTGAAGGCACCAACGAGGCTAAATCCTCACTTCTAAAAGTTTCTCTCCCAAAGCAATTTTTCACAATGGCAAAGCATTTCTTGACTAGACGAATGAAGGATTTTTCCTCCTCCCCACATAACCCACACTCATCAGAGTCCGATAATCCCATCCTCAACAGGTGCTTCCTGAGGCGGCATTGCCCTGTAAGAAAGCCAGTGAGGAGGTGTAACTGTTTCTTACCAAGATCCAGATACCTTTTGGATCTTGTTCCATCCCTGGGAGATTCCGCCAGAGTTTTTCCTTTCGGCTTCCCTCTTCTCCAGAAACTCCTTAAATACACCCAAATTAAAAACGCTATGCCAATCTACTCTACAGTTTTCCTCCATCCTTTTCGAGAATTACTTTTTGTGGTAGATGTTTTTCATTCTTCCACTAACAGGGTCAAGTCCTATAAAAGGAGTAAATGATCCCGTTCTAGCAGGATCCTCGACCTTCTCCTTTTCTTTGATTGAAATCCAAATCAAGGAGACTCTATTGAGTTTTCCTAGTTCATTGTGTTTGCCAGGCATTTCCACATCTTCGAAGTGATCATGTTGATGATCAATGTCAAGTGGCACCATGACTGTCCATATATTTCACGTACCTGGCAACTTCTTTTCGCCTAAAGGCTTATATATCTATTTCTGAGTCCAAATAAAACCACTTAGCTCCGCTAATGATACAGTTATTTAAACTTGGACGATTTTCAATTATGTGCATTTTCAATTGTTTGTAGTTCTTTGAAGGTCAGTTAACCTGCTAATATGTTTTAACTATAAACTTCCAAATTTAACCAGAATAATTTTCCGTCACTTAATGGTCTTAAATTATTCGTGGAATGAGGACCTACTTGTATAAACCCGATATAATTAAATCGATTCTCGAAATAAGAATCAACCTCTCTTCAAAATTACCCATTTCATTCCCAAATATTCCAGTTCGTCACGAAAGTGGCCTTAATCAAACAATGGAAAGCAAATTTATGCCTCAGCTCTTACAATATTTGATACAGACTGAAACTCTTATAGCTCGAGGCCGTTCTTAATGGCTGTCAAACGACATCGCGCCTTAAGCTTCTATTAAAATTTTGATTGTTGGTTCTCTTTCAGAATTACCTTCAATAACATGGTGGCAAAGGGCAGAGTGGGGTTATTCATTAAGGAGGATTCTTTGTTGCCAGAGAATTACGACATAGTTTACGAGACCAGGGAAGTCGATATAAGGGTAAGTTGTAATATGTCTCAGATGGTTGTGAGCTTGGAGTTCGATTAGCGTATAAGTGGTCTGTTTTTAGGACTTTGAGGGAATTAGCTGGGAAATTGAGTTGAAATAGGTCTGAAAGGTTGAGGAAATATTGCTTTTAGAGGGGCGAAAGGTAAAAGTTGGGTCTGTTGATGTTTGATGTCTTCTCGTGAACTGAATTAGCGAGGCACGTGTTGTTTTGATTTTGGACCGAAATAATGATCAACAACTTTCGGTTCGGTGTAATATGCCTGAAATATTGGGTTCGATTTCCTTTGTAATTATTTTTTAGTTTTGTTGGCTAGAAGCATGAACAGCGTTTTGCTTTCATCGTTGAAAAATGCTATTTGCATTAACTATGCTAACGCCAAGAACTTAGCTATGAGTTGATCTCATCAAATAGACATTGAAGGAAGCAGGACTGGAAAACATTGACTCTAACGTAATTTTTCTAATTTCGTGATTTTGGGACTTTTCATTTGTTGATGCAACACTCATATTTTATTCTAACCTAACTTCATTCTGGATTCAATTGTATTTGTTGTTCTTTCGAAATCGTCGTTGAATCAACGTCGGTTTCCATAATGAAATTTTTCATTTTTACATTCATTCATTTTTTTATTTAATCGTCATTGTGGCAAAGGGCAGAATGGGGTTTTTCATTAAGGAGGATTCTTTGTTGTCAGAGAATTACGACATAGTTTACAAGGCCAGGGAAGTTGATATAAGGGTAAGTTGTAATATGTCTCAGATGGTTGTGAGCTTGGAGTTCGATTAGCGTATAAGTGGTCTGTTTTTAGGACTTTGAGGGAATTAGCTGGGAATTGAGTTGAAATAGGTCTGAAAGGTTGAGGAAATATTGCTTTTAGAGGGGCGAGAGGTAAAAGTTGGGTCTGTTGATGTTTGATGTCTTCTCGTGAGGTGAATTAGCGAGGCACGTGTTATTTTGATTTTGGACCGAAATAATGATCAACAGCTTTCGGTTCGGTGTAATATGCCTGAAATATTGGGTTCGATTTCCTTTGTAATTATTTTTTAGTTTTGTTGGCTAGAAGTATGAACAGCGTTTTGCTTTCATCGTTAAAAAGGATGCTACTTGCATTAACTATGCTAACGCCAAGAACTCAGCAATGAGTTGATCTAATCAAATAGACATTAAAGCAAGCAGGACTGTGAAAAAAATTGACTCTAACGTATTTTTTCTGATTTCGTGATTTCGGGACTTTTTATTTGTTGATGCAGCACTCATACTTTATTCTAACCTAACTTCATTCTGGATTCAATTGTATTTGTTTTTCTTTCGAAACCGTCGTTGAATCAACGTGCGCGTCGGTTTCCATAATGAAATTTTTCATTTTTACATTCATTCATTTTTTCATTTAATCGTCATGGTGACAAAATCGTCATGGTGACAAAGGGGTTTTCATTAAGGAGGATTCTTTGTTGCCAGAGAATTACGACATAGTTTACAAGGCCAGGGAAGTTGATATAAGGGTAAGTTGTAATATGTCTCAGATGGTTGTGAGCTTGAAGTTCGATAAGCGTATAAGTGGTCTGTTTTTAGGACTTTGGGGGAATTAGCAGGGAAATTGAGTTGAAATTGGTCTGAAAGGTTGGGGAAATATTGCTTTTAGAGGGGCGAGAGGTAAAAGTTGGGTCTGTTGATGTTTGATGTCTTCTCGTGAAGTGAAGTAGCGAGGCACGTGTTGTTTTGATTTTGAACCGAAATAATAATGATCAACAGCTTTCGGTTCAGTGAAATATACCTGAAATATTGTGTTCGATTTCCTTTGTAATTATTTTTTAGTTTTGTTGGCTAGAAGCATGAACAGCGTTTTGCTTTCCTCGTTGAAAAGTATGCTACTTGCATTAACTATGCTAACGCCAAGAACTTAGCTATGAGTTGATCTAATCAAATAGACATTGAAG
The DNA here is from genome assembly GCA_013421045.1 of Propylea japonica. NCBI lineage: Eukaryota > Metazoa > Arthropoda > Insecta > Coleoptera > Coccinellidae > Propylea > Propylea japonica. The sequence goes on from CM024247.1 coordinate 32,312,803, forward strand.
GAAGCAGGACTGGAAAACATTGACTCTAACGTAATTTTTCTAATTTCGTGATTTCGGGACTTTTCATTTGTTGATGCAACACTCATACCTTATTCTAACCTAACTTCATTCTGGATTCAATTGTATTTGTTTTTCTTTCGAAACCGTCGTTGAATCAACGTGCGTGTCGGTTTCCATAATGAAATTTTTCATTTTTACATTCATTCATTTTTTCATTTAATCCTCATGGTGACAAAGGGCAGAAAAATATTTTTCATTAAGGAGGATTCTTTGTTGCCAGAGAAATACGACATAGTTTACAAGGCCAGGGAAGTTGATATAAGGGTAAGTTGTAATATGTCTCAGATGGTTGTGAGCTTGAAGTTCGATTAGCGTATAATTGGTCTGTTTTTAGGACTTTGAGGGAATTAGCAGGGAAATGGAGTTGAAATTGGTCTGAAAGGATGGGGAAATATTGCTTTTAGAGGGGCGAGAGGTAAAAGTTGGGTCTGTTGATGTTTGATGTCTTCTCGTGAAGTGAAGTAGCGAGGCACGTGTTGTTTTGATTTTGAACCGAAATAATAATGATCAACAGCTTTCGGTTCAGTGAAATATACCTGAAATATTGTGTTCGATTTCCTTTGTAATTATTTTTTAGTTTTGTTGGCTAGAAGCATGAACAGCGTTTTGCTTTCCTCGTTGAAAAGTATGCTACTTGCATTAACTATGCTAACGCCAAGAACTTAGCTATGAGTTGATCTAATCAAATAGACATTGAAGGAAGCAGGACTGGAAAACATTGACTCTAACGTAATTTTTCTAATTTCGTGATTTCGGGACTTTTCATTTGTTGATGCAACACTCATATTTTATTCTAACCTAACTTCATTCTGGATTCAATTGTATTTGTTTTTCTTTCGAAATCGTCGTTGAATCAACGTGCGCGTCGGTTTCCATAATGAAATTTTTCATTTTTACATTCATTCATTTTTTCATTTAATCGTCTTGGTGACAAAGGGCAGAAAGGGGTTTTCATTAAGGAGGATTCTTTGTTGCCAGAGAATTACGACATAGTTTACGAGGCCAGGGAAGTTGATATAAGGGTAAGTTGTAATATGTCTCAGATGGTTGTGAGCTTGGAGTTCGATTAGCGTATAAGTGGTCTGTTTTTAGGACTTTGAGGGAATTAGCTGGGAAATTGAGTTGAAATAGGTCTGAAAGGTTGAGGAAATATTGCTTTTAGAGGGGCGAGAGGTAAAAGTTGGGTCTGTTGATGTTTGATGTCTTCTCGTGAAGTGAAGTAGCGAGGCACGTGTTGTTTTGATCTTGAACTGAAATAATAATGATCAACAGCTTTTGGTTCAGTGAAATATACCTGAAATATTGTGTTCGATTTCCTTTGTAAGTATTTTTAGTTTTGTTGGCTAGAAGCATGAACGGCGTTCTGCTTTCATCGTTAAAAAGTATGCTACTTGCATTAACTATGCTAACGCCAAGAACTCAGCAATGAGTTGATCTAATCAAATAGACATTGAAGCAAGCAGGACTGTGAAAAAAATTGACTCTAACGTAACTTTTCTGATTTCGTGATTTCAGGACTTTTTATTTGTTGATGAAGCACTCATACTTTATTCTAACCTAACTTCATTCTGGATTCAATTGTATTTTTTTTCTTTCAAAACCGTCGTTGAATCAACGTGCGCGTCGGTTTCCATAATGAATTAATTAATTAAATTTTCTCTTTTACATTCATTCATTTTTTTATTTAATCGTCATGGTGGCAAAGGGCAGAATGGGGTTTTTCATTAAGGAGGATTCGTTGTTTTCAGAGAGTTACGACATTGTTTACGAGGCCAGGGAAGTCGATATAAGAGTAAGTTGTAATATGTCTCAGATGGTTGTGAGCTTGAAGTTCGATTAGCGTATAAATGGTCTGTTTTTAGGACTTTGAGGCTTAAATAATAAGGATCAACAAGTTTCGTTCAGTGAAATATACCTGAAATATTGTGAACGATTGCCTCTGTAATTCTTTTTTAGCTTTTTTAGGCTACAAGTTTGAACTTTCATCGTTATACTTTCATTAATTACGCTAACGCTAAAGCCGCGTCTACACCGGAGTGCTGCACTGTGCGGCACAGTTGCACCGAAAGAACAATTTTGTTACATTAACTAAGTATTCTTAACTATCACCAAATTAGTGATTGAAATATGGCTTATTAAACATTTGCTATGGAGAAACAAATAATTTGTTTACAACTTGGTGAATAAAGACTCATACAGGGTTATCTTATATTTATTCCATCATAATAGTCATTTGTTGATAATAAATAAACATTTTGATTTATATAATGAATGTATCATAAGTATGGATAAAGACTTATTCAAGGTTATTTTCTGTTTATTCCGTCATAATATTCATTTGTTGATAATAAGTAAACATCTTGCTTCACATAATATGTAAATGCATCATAAGTATGAATAAATACTTATTTATTATTCGTATATGCTTGTTCATAAGTACAACATGAAAACAATTTAATAATTATTAATCAACAAATATTTTGTTTGCTGGAATTACTCATTTTATTTCTGTGAGAAATATTTTGTGAGGATTATTTGAGAATTGATCTTCTACGAATAAATGTTTTATTTATGAGAGCCGTTATATATTTTCACCTCCAGATATGAAACTGACGGATAGATTCAACTGATATAGTTAGTTATCCGTCAGTTTGGTATCTGGATGTGAAATACTAGCTCGCATTAGTGAAACATTTATTAGTATAAATTATTCCCAAATAATCCTAACCAATATTTTCTCACAGAAAAAACAGAACTCAATGAATATATTATAGTTATACCAGCAGACAAAATATTTCATTAATAATGATGAAACCTATAATAAAATTAAACTGTCCACTTTAATTTTCAATGGACTGAGGAAAAATCAGAAAAACAATGTATCTCATTCAATAAATATATTCTCATAAAAAACAAAAATACATACATATAATTAATCATATAACAAAAACAATTCCACTATTTTGTGGTTTAATATATAATTGTAAGTGTAAAACATTAACAAAGTAATAAAATATAAACTCTCTCATTCTTAATTCTTTTGGACTTAAAGATTAATCAGTAATGTACTTAAAAAATATCACTGTTTAACGTATGTGCATTAGAAGATGAGAGTTACGAGACGAGGAAAGGCATGATTTTGGAATATAAATACATATGTGAATTTTCGTATTATTACTCACCTGCTCAAATTACTGTAGGTTTCTGAAGCATTGAAACTTGTAGTGTTATTGTCCAGAGGAGTTTCAACAGTCCAACACTGCCAAAAGGAGATATTCTGAAATGGATACATATATATTACTTGAAGTCAGTAATTTCTTATATTTATTGATATTGCTTACAGTGTATCCGATAAATTTTTACTATTCAATTTTAGCCTGATTTGAACTCTAGTTCCCATACAGGGCACTAACTGTTTGAAATCAGCTTCATTTTCCGAAACCTCCTTCAGGAGTTTCAAATTCATTATTCCATTTTCTGAGAAATTGTTTATTATTCACACCAGCAAATATCAATTATGAAATAAGAGAAACATTTTTATAGTAGAATTTTTCACTATAAATTCATAAGCCAAGGTGAGGTACTTACGTTCAAAATCTCTCAGCATTTCGTGGGTAACGCCATATTCCGCAAGGAAGAACGGAAAAACTTCCATTTTTTTGTTAGATTCACAACAATTACAAACAGCCGCACAGCAAGCTGCTAACCGTCAGAAACAAAATTATTCTGGAAACTGAAACCGTTGGCACTTGACAGACCGTTGGCGTTAAGGTACGTCTACACCAAAATCGTGTGCGGCACAATTGTTCACGAACATTTTGTGCAGCACTTCAGCTGTACGCGCACAAATTGTCAACACATTTAGAGACCGTCTACACCGAAAGAGCTGTGCGTATCTTTTGTACGTGCACAGTGCAGCACTGTGCGTAACTTTTGTACGCGCACAGTGTGCACAAACAAGATCTCAGTGTTTCGCTTTCCTTCAATCGTTAAATATGGAGGATCAAGATAACGTGATGCTTTGTGCTGCAGCGTGTGTTGTGGTATGCACTTTGCTAAAAAAAAAACAAAAGAAAAAACATCGATGTTGGGTAAATATTGGACACTCCCGCACCCGACGATTTCGAATCCATAACTTTTTTTCTTTCCCTCCTGTACTGGGCTAACACGATTTTCCACTTCCGAAGAATCTCGGTGGAGTCACAATCGATTTTTTTGCCAACTCCTCAGTTGCATCATGTTTTTCATTTCTATTTTCGTAATCTCCGTGATTACAGTCCCACAGTGCGGGATAGAGTTCGATTTCTTTAATAAATTAAATTATTTTCGCATTATTCCACTCCATATTTTTCGCTCACAAATAGATGTTTTCGCTACCGTAGCGGAAACAAGAATGAGTTCGCAGAAACATGTGTGTGTGTGTCGAGCCGTCTACACCGGTGGAGACGTTGAGCGAACAAAGTATGCAACTGTACGCGCGAACTTTTCCACAGAGTTCGCGTACTTTTGTGGCTGTTCGCCTGGACGACTACACCGCGACGAACATTTGTGCCGCACACTGTTCGCAACTGTGCCGCACAGTGCAGCACTCCGGTGTAGACGCGGCTTTACTTCGTTATTTGGCGACACAAAATACTGTGGTTTGATTGGAGTTCCGATCCTGATGTAGGCTATTCGCTGGGACTTGTCTGTACAGGAATTTACGCTCAGACAAATAAAGTTTATTATCATTCATTATCGTAGATTTATTATAAATAAATGATCTATTAAAATCATAACCCTAATAATAATAAACATATTAACAAAGATTTATTACAGATAACTCAACATTTATTGATAATGACCAAATAATATTGATTGAAAACCAAATTTATTGATAAATATATTTCAATCTCTGTAATAAATAACTTATTTTTAATAACATTATTTTGTTTGAATTCGGTAGAACACAATCGTTGTTTTTAGTGAATATCAAAAAATGTTACTAAAAGTTTTAATAAATGAGCCATATTGGTTGTGAATCTTATTGAATAATTTTCACCAAATTTGGCAGTAACAAATATTTTATAACTATAACTGAGAATTTTCTTCAGTGTGCGAACAGTGTGCGGCACAAATGTTCGTCGCGGTGTAGTCGTCCAGGCGAACAGCAACAAAGTACGCGAACTCTGTGGAAAAGTTCGCTCGTACAGTTGCATACTTTGTTCGCTCACGTCTCCACCGGTGTAGACGGCTCGACACACACACACATGTTTCTGCGAACTCATTCTTGTTTCTGCTACGGTAGCGAAAACATCTATTTGTGCGCGAAAATTATGGAGTGGAGTAATGCGAAAATAATTTAATTTATTAAAGAAATCGAACTCTATCCCGCACTGTGGGACTGTAATCACGGAGATTACGAAAATAGAAATGAAAAACATGATGAAACTGAGAAGTTGGCAAAAAATTCGATTGTGACTCCACCGAGATTCTTCGGAAGTGGAAAATCGTGTTAGCCCAGTACAGGAGGGAAAGAAAAAAAGTTATGGAATCGAAATCGTCGGGTGCGGGAGTGTCCGATATTTACAAACCCAAATGGTTTGGCCTCACCCAACATCGTTGTTTTTTTTTTGTTTTTTTTTTTAGCAAAGTGCATACCACAACACACGCTGCAGCACAAAGCATCACGTATCTTGATCCTCCATATTTAACGATTGAAGGAAAGCGAAACACTGAGAACAGTGAGATCTTGTTTGTGCACACTGTGCGCGTACAAAAGCTACGCACAGTGCTGCACTGTGCACGTACAAAGATACGCACAGCTCTTTTGGTGTAGACGGTCTCTAAATGTGTTGACAATTTGTGCGCGTACAGCTGAAGTGCTGCACAAAATGTTCGTGAACAATTGTGCCGCACACGATTTTGGTGTAGCGTAGCTTAATATCTTAGCTATGAGTTATTCTAATCAAAAAGACATTGAAGGAAGCAGAACTGTCTCTAACGTGATTTTTCTAATTTCGTGCTTTCGGGACTTTTTATTTGTTAAAACAATACTCATACTTTATTCCTCCCTAACTTTATTCTAGATTCAACTGTATTTTTTTTTCTTCAAAACCGTCGTTACATCATGAAGTTTCACATTTTTTCATTATGAACACCATGGTGGCAAAGAGCAGAGTGGGGTTCTTTATTAGAGAAAATTCTTTGTTGCCAAAGAATTACGACATGGTTTACGATTACGAAACCCATAAAGTCGAAATAATATACATATAGTATATAGTAATATATGCCTCAGATGGTTGTGAGCTTGCAGTTCGATTAGCTTAGAAGTGGTCTCTTTTTAAGACTTTGAGGAAATTAGCAGGAACATGGGGGTGAAATATGAAGGGCTTGCGGAAATATTGCTTTTAGAAGGGCAAAAGGTAAAGGTTGAATCTGTTGATGTTTGATGTTTCTCGTGAAGTGAATTAGCGATAGCAGGCACGTGTTTGTTCTGTTTTTGGACGGAAATAACAAGAACCAGTAACTTGGGGTTCAGTGAAAATATTCCTGAAATATTGTGTCTCTTGGCCTGTGTTATTATTTCACAGTTTTGTTAGGCTGAAAGTATGAATGGCGTCTTTTCTCATTCATCGTTGAGAAGAATATTTGCAATCACTAGCTTATCGTTAATAATCCTAGGTAAGTATAAGTTGATCTATTGAATAATGGGTTTAGTCTTTAGGGAAGATTCTTTGCTGCCAGAGAATACGACATAGTTTACGAGACTAGGGAAGTCGATATAAGGTTAAGTAGTAATATGTCTCAGATGGTTGGGAGCTTGATGTTCGATTTAAGTGGTCTGTTTTTAGGACTTTGTAGGAATTAGCAGAGAAATGTGAGTGAAATATGTCTGAAAGGTTTGGAGAAATATTGCTCCTAGAGGAGTAAAAGGTAAAGGTTGGGTCTGTTATGTTTGATGTTTTCTCGTGATGTGGCACATGTTGTTCCAATTTGAGACCGAAACAATAAGTTTCAGTGAATTATACTTGAAGTATTGTGTACGATTGCGTTTGCAAGTTTATAAGGTTACGGGGAATATCATAAATCTACTGTTTCATTATTAACAGGACGAGGACATTTAGCGTCTTTACAAAGTCTGTTAAATCGTTTTTGCTTTACGACATAAACCTGATTATCGAAGTACCTATATAACCTATACAGTGTGGAACAGCCAAATGGAATAAATTCGATAACGTATAAATGAGAGCGAATTATCAAAAACGCTTGGACACGTCTATTAGAAATTTTTAGAGGGTCATTTTTTTTCAGAATGAAATAATTATATAGGATGTGTCATGTGACAGTGGACGATACCAACTTTCTTATTTTAAATACAACGCCCTGTGTATTATTATTTTTTGGATTCTTCAGAATTTTCTAGACATAATTCATGTACAATGTCCCATACCTATCTTCGACTGTTTCGGAAATATTGAGTGTTTTCAGATATATTACAAAAATGAACATTAAGGAAAAAAAATATTTTATTTCACAAATTATGTCAAAACACGAATTGAATTGATTTTCGTTGCCAAGAAATAGTAATTCACAGAATGTAATAGTTTGAAATTTTTAAATCTTCTAATTTTCACTAGGTACACTAGTTTACAGAATGAGTGTTATTATTGGATTATTAAGATTGAAAATTCGCTTTTAAGGACTTAAGTTCTCTTTATCAATTAAGAATGAATGTGGACATATGTAATATCAATATTTTCTGCACGACTTTCCACAAATCAATAAAATCTCCCGTAGGAATTCTTAATTCGAGATGAGCTACTCCGACATAATAAAATATTGATAAATGTCTATCGTTTTATAAATATCCTGAAGGGATCTATCGGTTATATAAACCGTCAAAATTTCCCACGAGACTTGATATTATCTTCATTTCATCAGGCCGATTAGTCAGAGATACCATCGGATTATGTGAACCCTTAGGTCTCAGGTGCTCCCATCTAATTCAATATCTTCGTCCTTCGTAAATGTGATTAACAAGATTTAACCCCTAATTACTTTAGTGCGAAACCAACACGTGCAACTCCAATTCCAATCGATGGGTTTCCGAACTATAGCTAGCTAGCAACAGTTCATTTCGTCCCGGTTTCTACAGTAATGAAACTGCAGGGGCGTAGAATAAGCCACGAAGAGACATGAAAATATACTGATGGACAAATTAGCGCACCACCTAAATTTTCGTTAAACTTTAACAATTGATATCATCCCAATCTTTAGTCGGATTTCAACGTTTTTTTCTTTCAATAGTAACCGTGTTATTGTCGAATTCCTTCCATTAAACAGAAATCCAAAAAATATAATCTTCATGCTGTACAGGGCGTTTAAATAATGTCATGTTTTATAGTCAAATTTTAACGTCTTCTGTGGGCAATGCCAGTTGCTGAGGCATATAAAAACAATAAAGCGTTGTAGCCTAGTATCTCTTGAGTATTTTGTTTTTTAAAAAACCAATTTATCTTGAAGTCGTCCAGAGATATTCAACTTTTTATCAACTATTTTATTTTATGCATTAGCCATGAATATCGTCGCAACCATTTGTCCGATTTGAATGTTTTTTTAGTTGTAGCTCTTTTATTGGCGAATATCATACTACAAACTACAATGAGATGAGATGTTCAAAAAAAGAAATGCATCATGCTGTACAGGGCGTTTAAATTTTCGGGTTTTTTTTCATTACAGTTTGACGCCTTCTGTGGGCAATACCAGATATATGAGGCTTCTGAAAACTATACAGTTAGTTGTTATAAAAATGTGAATAAGTTAAATTGCTTTTTAAAAAAGCAAAATACTCAGGAAAAATCAGGCTACATAACTATATAGTTGGTATAGTATAGTAGAGAAGGCGTCAAACTGTAATGAAAAAAACCTGAATATTCAAACGCCCTGTACAGCATGATGCATTTCTTTTTTTGAACATCTCATTGTAGTATGATATTCGCCAATAAAAGAGCTACAACTAAAAAAACATTCAAATCGGACAAATGGTTGCGAAGATATTCATGGCTAATGCATAAAATACAAGAGTTGATAAAATGTTGAATATCTCTGGACGATTTCAAGATAAATTGGTTTAAAAAAAACAAAATACTCAAGAGACACTAGGCTACAACGCTTTATTGTTTTTATATACCTCAGCAATCTGGCATTGCCCACAGAAGAAGTTAAAATTTGACTATAAAACATGACATTATTTAAACGCCCTGTACAACATGAAGATTTTATTTTTTGAACTTCTGTTTAATGGAGGGAATTCGACAATAACACAGCTACTATTGAAAGAAAAAAACGTTGAAATATTGGGAAGATAGCAATTGTTAAAGTTTAACGAAATTTTAGGTGGTGCGCTAATTTTGTCTATCAGTATATCTTGATTTGTACGAAGATACTGCCAACGGAAAAGTGAATTCACTTTGTATTTAGTGAAGTCTTTTGCTACTGCGCCCGTAAATGAGTCTGGATGGAGGAAATGGTTTGGAACTGAGGTATTTAAATTTAAAGGTTCATTAGAAAAAAAGTTTGTGGTCGTGAATTCAAATACAATTCGATTTTTGTCAGAACTGCGAAGCATTCTTCGAATGTCTGTTCCCAAATAATCTTTCGATATGATTTTTCACCGATTTCATGTAAGATTTCCATAATCCACTAAAATCTGGACATCTTTCATTCGACATATACGAGGTTTGTTGTTGTTGTTATACACTTGTGATAACGTTTTTTCCAATCCTCGAAGCATTTTGAAAATCATTTTTTGTGATCTTGTTCAGCTACTCCTTCGATGCCGTCTTTATCTCCTCAATCGTGGCGTAGCGTCGTCCTTTCATGGGCCTCTTCAGTTTCGGGAACAGAAAAAAGTCACAGGGGGCCAGGTCTGGGGAATGCGGTGGCTGCGGCATTATAAGAGTGTTTTTTTTTTGCCAAAAAGCAATGTTAATGCGATGTTGTTTTTTTCGAAATTGAGCAATTTTGGTACGAATTTCGCGGCGACTCGTCTCAGGCCCAAACTATTGGTAATAATCGAATGGCACGAGCTAATCGATATACATATTTAGGTCCTCAGCAACTTCTCTGACGGTGATTCGACGATTGGCTAATACTAGTTTCTTTACTTCATCAATGTTTTCGTCTTATGGGTGTCCGGAACGCTCACATCTTTTCGGCCTTCTGAGAACATTTTGTATCACCGATAAACGTTGCTTTTGTCCAAAGTAGCTTCGCCGTATGCAACAGTCAACACTCTGAATGCGTCCGCGCACTTTAAGTTGTTTTTCACACAAAATTTGATACAAATTCTTTGATCTATTTTTTGAAATAGACGAAAATCGAAGACAAGCTAAAACACGCCCACGCACAATAGCTGTAAAAAACTGACTGGACATTCAAAATAGCCGAAATTAGCAACATAGGTGAGGGTCATGAGTAACAACATAACGCCACCAAAAGATAAAAAATCGAGCATACGTAGCTCGCGAAAATTCAAAATTCACGATACTTTTTGAACAAACCTCGTATCTCATAAACCATGCTCTAATACGTTGCAATCGATAGAATGAGAATTAATACGATACTACTGAAAATGTCAGTGACTTTTCTTTCATATCATTTGCTGAACGATTCCAACCAATCTTTTTCTTTGTGATTATGCATCGTTGTTCTTCTTCAAAGTGGTACGGAAATGAGGTACGATGATTTGGTATATCCTTAATCTGTTTTATTTCATCCATTGTTTCATATTTTATCATTAAATATAATTTATCGTTATACAGAGTATCAATTCCCTTTAGTTTCTGCTCTAATTCCAACACATTCTTGAGGTTCAATTTGAAGATCAGGGTACCGATGTATCGCTCTTGGAAAATTATCTCAGCACATCTCTTGAAATATTGCTCAGAATATTTCCTCTTTTCACTGAGTTTTCTATGCTTCCTCAATTTTCCCAAAAACCCAGAATTCGCCTATCTGATTTTGCGAAGCCAAATCTTGTTCTTTCTTTCTTTCTTGTTTATCCAAAAATCGAAAAAATTCGACGATGATTTGTTGAAATTTGGTTTTCTTGAATGCTGGTGAAGTTCCAAATTGTCCAATGTAATCACTGAATAATTCGTGAGAAATTTCAGTATCTTTAATTTTCTTCTCTTTAGGTGTTAGATAGCCCTCTACTTACTAACATTAAAAATCCTAACTGTGTCATGAAATCATATACAGTTAAATACAGTATCAAATTCTTTTCTTCATTAATTGAATTCATGTAGTGGATGAAATTGGATATTGTATGTGAAATTTTTTCATTTGGAGAATATAATTCCTTACATGCTTTTTCAATAGTGAAATCATATTGTGCTCCAGAAACTAGCGATATTTCAAAATATCTTCGACAATCCTGAATGTCTGGAATCGTTGTCCTGAAAATTTCATTTGGTTTTTCTGAAACTGTAACTGTAGAACTTGAATAGGGTGCCCGATATTCTTGAACCGTTATGGTTTTCCTTGACCTATGCTTTTGAAAATGATAAGATTGTGATTTCCAATGTGGACCTAAAGTTCTGACCGTAATATCAGGACTTGCATTCATAAAAAAATCAGTGTTGTGGACAAATGAGTATCAAAAATACAACATACAGGGTGACCAGAATTGGTGATCCCTGAACTACAATTTTTCAACGCTAAGAGATACAGAAAAATGAATGGCACATTGGGGTCATCTTCTTTCGAGAAAATCAATATGCCGTCAACCCCATTCCTGTGTTATTTTTTGTTTTCGATTTATACAGAAAAATTGACCTTTTTGCAATTTCAACACCGGCCATTATCTCTGTTTCTATTTGTGCTGTAAACTTGAAACACAAACATTATACGGACATTTTATTGGAATCCAGTGGCTTAGTCTAATTTTTGCTGGGGGTTTCCTTCCTGAATTATTACATATAACTTTGTTTTTTCTTATGGAAATAATGGAAGGAAACCCCTCAGCAGAAATTAAATTGAGCTACAGAATTCCTATCAAAAAGTGTCAGTATAATGTTTTTGTTTCAAGTTAAAACACAAACTGGAACAGAGATAATGACTGAAGTTAAAATGGCCGAAATGTCAATCATCAAGAGTTTGACATCAACAACAAAGAAAAGAATTATTTCTTAGAATAATCAAAGTTGAATTATCTATTTTACATTATGAACGAAGGTGCAAATGCTTTCCATAGAACCTATAACATATAACCCAAAAAAGTCGAATTATTATTATTATGTTTCTGATATAATTAATTCTTATCCGCCAATTACCTACTCATTATTCATACAGAAGTTACTTTTTCTTGGGAACTAGCTGAAAAGTTTCATAGATATTCCTTTGTCGAACAGCTAAGTTTTCAGAATTTTCCAGAAATTGTATTTGTCAAATATCACGAAATATCGCACAAATTTTCATATCCTCATCGAGCGGCTGTATAACAATTTTTGAGCCGATTTGATAACTAGTTTATGTTAGGAGAATAGAATAACATTCATGATCAGTGCAATATATTCTTTTGGTATATGGCTTATCAAAATTTTTCGTATATCAAACAAAATACCGTGTGTATTCCACAGGGGGAGATGTAAATGAGGCAACATAAATTCCTGCTTGTGGTAAAGGGGTTTCCAATAAGTTGTGTTATTTTGAATAGCCCGCTATTTCGGTAGATGTCACGTTTGAAGCTGTCATTTTGTGACATTTGACAAGTAGAAACAATGCCATCAATAAAAATGGAACGATACACGCTTCAAGAACGCATTGAAATTACTGAAATTTACCTACTATGAAAATGATGAAAATTCGGCAGAGACGGTTAGTAAAACTAGAACTTTTTTGTTTGTTGATCTTTTGCTGGAAAAGTTTCCAGACCGTGTAATCTCTCTAAGAGGTGATCCTAATTGGCCACCGAGATCTTGTGATTTAACACCTTGCGACTTCTTTCCTTTGGGGCCACGTGAAAGAGAAGGTCTACGCCAATAGCCCAGCGTCGATTCAAGACCTTAACGATGGAATTCGTGAGGCTATCGAGGACATAGGGCAGCCACGATTTGATTATGAAAATTTTCATTAAAAGGATATAGTCCTGTAAGCGTGGTCGTGGTGGTCATTTGCCTGATGTTATTTTCCACTATTAACGGCATAGCTTCTTCTTGATAATGAAATAAACATCCGATCATTTATATTGAAAAATGGCATCTTTCTATGAATATCAACATAACACCTCTTATTGGAAAACAAGAGCATAGAGAAAATACCTCCTCAGTCAGTTCACACTCTCGATGATTTTTTTTATAGGAAATTATTCCACCACAATCCTTATTACTACGCCTCAGTCTAGTGGCGGTATATTTGCGTAACTTCAGCCATTAATATTGGTATCGGAATTGTTCGAAACTTGCCCTCTATATGGGAGATTATATTTATGCAAATCCTTCGGAATTCGAACACCAGACATCTCAAAATATGCATACGGAATCGAGAGCAGCTGTTTATCGCATGAGTATCTAAATTAGGCAGTTACTGGATCAGTTATTTTGGGTCTGTTTTAGTTGAAAATCGATGTTGCTGTTCAGGTTGCGGAAATAGAGAATGAAATAGGATTTTCTTCTGCTTGTGCACGCGAAACATGAATGTCGAGATCTCACTGGAGTGACATGTTTTCAGCGAACATTTCCATTAGCATTAGCATATGCACCGCTCTTTATATTAAAAATTCGTGAATGATAGGAAATTGAAATGCAGTAAGTGCGCTTTCTACCCTGTTTGAATTAACGCCCGAATACCTAATTTGCATCAGAATCAGAAGATTTTGTAGATCTATATGCTAAGTCCTTTCCTTTTACACAGTGGATAAAGGGTTTTCCAATAAGAGGTGTTTTTTGAATAGCCCGCTATTTCGGTAGATGTCACGTTTGAAGCTGTAACTTTTTGATATTTGACATGTAAAAACTACGCCATTAATAAAAATGGAACGATACACTCTTCAAGAACGCATTGAAATTATTGAAATTCACTATAAAAATGGTGGTCGGACCACAATGAAGAAATTGGTGGAAAAATTCGAGCTATTGGAGAAAGTTAGTGATGTGAAAAATAAAACCCGTGCACGTTGCTGAAGAACAGCCGAAAATATTGCTGCTGTAGCCGAAAGTGTTTAAGAAAATCCAGGTTTGTCCATTCCTGGTAGTTCCTTGGAAATAGTCCGAATTTCGATAGTATTGATCTTGACAAAGTTTACTTTCAACAAGACGGCGCTACGTGCCACACAAGCAACGCAACCATTGATTTTTTGCGGGAAAAGTTCCAGACCGTGTTATCTCTCGAAGAGGTGATCACAATTGACCACCGAGATTTTGTGATTTAACACCTTGCGACTTCTTCTTTTGGGGCCACGTAAAAGAATAGGTCTACGTCCATACCCCATATCTGAAACACAGTGCTGTGAAGTAAAATCATAAAATATAAAATTGAAAGAACGGAAGGCTTTTCACTAAGACTCATGATATAACCCATGATATAAAAACACATACACATTCGTATGGAGTTTTTTTTCATCCCTTATATATCCGTTTCCAGATTGGGGTAAATGTTTTCGAAGAAGATCCAACAAAAAGTAATATATTTACTGAACAGTTACAAAGAATTTTTCCCTTTGTGAGATTACTGCAGCAGAATGAACGCCCACTAAATAAGGGCTGTCAGCAGTGCAAGGAATAAATTTTGCATCATGATTCAACATTAAAATTCGAGCTTGGACACCTTTGTATTTTCCAGCCATATAAACCCCATTATCATAAGACTGCCATCTTACATTGTTGATATTCAAACCATCGGCAACCAATTTTTCTACTATTTCTCTAGAAAGCCCTTCACCAGTTTTTTCGCTAGTGTTAATGAAGTCGATGAAACTTTCCTTAACACTGCATATTCTTTGTTATCAATATGTACGTACAGTAACCGTGACATGTTACCCCAATATTTGGTTCGCTTCTATATTTTATTATTCGAATTTTTATGGCGCTCAAATTTTTTTTCATTTGATATTTTTTGGCGCCTCTGGGGACCTTGCGCCTGTGGCGGATGCCACTTGGCCACACCCTAGATACGGCCCTGGGAGTAACCTACTAACTGTGCCGTCAAGTTTTGATCAACTATTTAGGCAATTGTTATCCCATTGAAGCAATTTTCAGAATCATATAATAAATTTTCGAGGACTAGTTTAGCCAATAAAAAGACATTTGACAAAACATAAACGATAGAATTCATTATAATATAGTGAGTTTTATTGAAATAATTCAATAATCCGACAAATTCATATTTATTTCAGTGAAACTGTATTCCTCATATTTGCAAGTCAATAATTCATCCATAATTTCGCAATCATTCATTAGCATATTTTCATTTATGTAGTTTATTTTTGAAGAACAGTTAATTTTGATTTAATTTTGGACCCCTTTCTCAATCAAGAACTATAAAATGAAATTATTTTGAGAACTTTCGATTAAATTTAGGTTATCTGAACATATTTTGAAATGCTTTCAAATTTCACTGTTTGTACTTATAAATCATTTTTCATTCCAGGTCAAATATCATATAGACAGTTCAAGATGCGTGGAGAACGAAATCTCAAGAAATAATGTAGGTATGTTTTAATATCAGAAATTATTAGATTTATACATGTTTTCACTGCCTGACTTGATTATTTGTACTTTGTTGTGGAAAATAATTGTATATGGTCCTACCGGACATTCATTTCAGGGATAAACCAAATTTGATGAATAAATCATTCCACTAAGTGATTATTTTCGATGTTTTCTTATTAAAATTTTGACTCTTACGATCTGAGAAAAATTTATTGTTTATTATTGCGGATACAAGTAGGAAGCTTGAGTTTAATCAATCTATTTCGCGCGCTTGTCTTGAGGCAAACATCATGCCATAGTTTTGCCAAATGCCTGAGAGTTTCTAGCCAAGACTCAAACGACTTGATTGGACTCAATTACGAGTATGAAAAGTTAAGTTAAAAATGTTTTTGTCTGGTCATCGGGGGACACTGTATTTTTCAAACGGAAGGATCTAGATATTTTCAGATTACACTAAGACTTGAAGCATGCAGAAAAGTAACTCTTTCTTCTTTTTTGAAAGTTCTCGGAAAACAATCATCGCTTACTTTCATCTATTAATTATTGATTGCATCAGTAGTCAAACAATTCAATGTTTTTTTAAATTAATCTCATCCTTGGAGCCCAGATTATTTTGGGATCGATAGAAGGTTGACTGATGGGATATTCGGTATTTGACATAAAAGTTGATTTTTTCCATCTTTTAAGTTTCAGTTTCTCGTCTTTTGATATTATGAAAGTTCACCGTATAAAATCCTATGATCTTCAATTGAAGTATATCGAAAAAGCTTCGTCTTATCAGTATCTTTCTCTTGGGCAAATCTTTTATTAATCAATAGGCTGAGAGTACTTCAGAAAGAGCCAATTAAGCTGTAGAGTAAAGACCCGTCCATATACAGGTAGTCAAGAAAAAAAGTACCATGCATAGTGCCACGTGATAGAGAGCCATAAAATATGAAAAAAAGGTTTCTTTGACCATACCAAATTTTTGTTCCTTAATAGATCAGACAAAACGAAACAAATCGAAATAGAATTTCTTGGCCACATGCAAAATGCTCATAATTAGCTTTATGCAAAATTTTGTGGTCAAAGTCTATATCAGGTGTCCCAAGGTGAGTGGCCTATTAGATCAAATTGGAGTGTTACGAAAATGACTCTAGTTCGCTCAATATTTGAGATTTAAGTCCAAAATTTAGCAAGTCATTAGATATTGATCTGATCTATGTCACTGCTTCTCAATTATAGTTGTCAGTTATACAGGATGGACCAAAAAAATCATCATTTGCCAAGTTACAAAATCTGATAGGCCACTCACTTTGGGACACCCAATATACAACCATAGAAAATTCAATTGGAATATTGAAGAGAAGAATATTTATTTTTCCATAACAAGATATCCGATTCAAGTGAAATTCATTTTGTGAATGGAGATTGATATGCCGAATGCTCGTGCAAAATTTCAAGCGAATCGCATTATCTGAACCATAGATTAATTTTCTTCTTTTAATTATTGAATTTTTACATACTTAATTCTTTTAAATAATTTCCAGAATATAATTCCGATCAGGTTGATATTTTGTATTCATTTACTTAGAATGAATCTCAAGTCCCAAACAATTTTGAGGTAACAGCATTATTGCATTTAATGCGGTTTGTTACACCAGCTATTTTTTCATTTATGACTAATAATGCCCCCCCCCCTTTTTAAAACCGTTTTATATTGTTGACTTTTAACTCTTTTATATTTTGTCAATTACCTTCATTATTTTAGTTGTTATTTTTTATTATTTTCGATTTTTGTGAATTTTCATTAGTTGGTTTTTCCTCCTATCTCATTACTTATATTGTTTTCGCTTGGTTTTGTACTTTGCCTTTCATTGTAAAGCGTTTCTGCGTTTTTCTCCATGAATTTTTCTGTTGTTTTCAGCTTCACTTTATGATTTATACTCCTGAAGATGAGCTGAATTAGCTCGAAACATGTAGACTAAATTAAAAATCGCACAGGTATTTATATCTGGAATAGTGTATTCATTCCATACCATGGATCGCCCAGATATAAAGACATTCAATTCTAAATTATTGCTCCACCGATATACGAAAGCTCAAAAGCTCCTACCCAGGGTTTTCTGTTTATATCTCGGATTTTATTTTCCATAATTCGAGTAGATCTTTTAAACAATCAAAGAAATCTACATAAACTTGAATACTTGGAATATTGCTCATATTGTCTAGTTACTACATTTGCTCGAATACCTACGACGAATATTAAACAAGCTAAGTGATCTTCACTGCATTATGCAAAACGCCAACTGGTGTTGTCAACCTAGTTGATGACTACCCCACAGACGCTCCAACTTAGTTGTCAACATTGGGCTCGGCCCACCAAATATCAAATCGATTTGATCTCGCATGAACCTAGTCTTCAATCTGGAATATCAACCACCAACCAGCCTAAAGACGTTCAACTTGCTAGTCAACATGGCCTGTTGGGAATTTAGTTGTCAACTAGGTTGAAACGAATGTCACTCATTGGCGTAGAACTCTTCTGTGGTATAGGTGAATTTACCTATAAGAAGAAGTTTCTGGAGAAGGAGAAAGTCGAGAAGGAAAAACTCTGGTGGAATCTCCCAGGGATGGATCATTCCACTAAGTTCCTTCGGAACTACGAGACAGCGGGATCCAAAAGATATCTGGATCTTGGTAAGAAGCAATTACACCTCCTCAGTTGCTTTCTCACAGGACAATGTCGCGTCAGAAAGCACCTGTTGAGGATGATATTATCGGACACTGACGAGTGTAGGTTCTGTGGGGAGGAGGAAGAAACCCTCATTCACCTAGTCACAGAATGCTTTGGCATTGCGAGTGAGAAACTAGCCTCGTTGAAGCCTTCACAGCTATTAGATTTCAGCAGATCTCTGGAACTGGAAGGCGAGCTGTGAAGGATGTGGACAGAACAGCACTGTAAGGGGGCGCAATAGACCTTGAGGTCGCAGTGAACTGTTACCCCTTTTTAAACTAATTCAAACTAAACTAAAGTAGTTTGATCTTCTGTATGCCGCTTAAGTCTGCATTGGCATAGCATCGGGTGTCCCAAGGTGAGTAGCCCATTACATCAAATTGGCGTGGCAAATTTAGCAAGTCATCAGATATTGATCTGATCTCTGTCACTGCTTTTGAATTATAGTTGTTTGTTATACAGCCAAAAAAACAATCATAATAATAATCATAATCTCTTAGGCCACTCACCTAAGAACACCTGATATATGGTCGGATATCCTAGATATTGGAGTTTTCCTAACCGATCTTTCGCAGGTGATAACTCACAAAACAGTGACCGGTGAAAAGCTCTTCAAGTAGCCTTAATTCGTGTTGTGAGCTTGTATAGCCCTCTTTTCGGAGGTGCAATAAGTCTCTCTGTTTGCCTTTGACTTGGAGTATCAATCCAGTAACAGTATTTCTCTATTCTTTTCCAATCATCGACCTCTGCCCTAATCAGTATGGGGGATACCCGAGGGGATACCCGAACAGAAGGAAAGAGTCCAATGAAAGGAGCTTTTGATCCTCTTTTTGAACAATAGTCAACGCTGATTTGACACATTTTGGTTAATTCTACCACCTGCCACATAGTAGCATTGCACATTGCATAATCTCCTACAACACTCTGTATATAAAACTCGAAATCGAAGAGTACCCGACAAATCTTCTTCCCTTCTTCTAGATTACGTAAAAGCGAGACGGGAATGAGTAAAGTGCTCCGTCTATTTGCTTAAAGGTTTCAATGCAAAGAATCAGGTACTTGTCTTCACTCCTCCAGGACAATCCATAGCATCTGCCAGGGAAATCTGCTCTTCAAACAAAAATTCCAGGCCGGAAATCCCCGAAGTGAATAGTTCAGCCAAATACGGAACTTTTCGTCATACCTGCAAGGGGCTGGTTTCGGATTAATGAGAAAGCGTTTTCCGGCTTAATATTTCATCCCCAGGGTATGAAAGAACGGTAATTTGCTAGAGAGCTACTCTGGAGGCAGAAGAACAATGCCTGTTCTTTTTTCGGTGCTTTTTGTCTAGATGTCGGAAGAGGACGTACGATTTTTTGGTAGCGTTTTTGTCAGGATTATGATTAAGGACCTTGTATGGTAAAGGACGAAATTTGCCGAAAGCGAATTGGTCGATAATTTGATTTGTTTTTACATGCCATGGTTATTGAAGTAATATGATAATTCGGAAGACTTTCCTTACATGTATAACATGTAAACATGTAATTTTTGGGAAATATAATCGAACTTGAGAACTTTATATTGTTCAAATTGAAAAAAATGGGAAATATTCGTTTCCGTTAACGATTCAAAATTTTGGAATTTTCAGAATAACGTTTAAGTTTGTATTTCAAAGTATCAGATTTATAAGAATTCTTGATACGCATACGCATTAAGCAGCAAAAAAAACAGAAAGTCGAAACTTCCGTATGAAGAGTACGCAAGTTTCTGATGAATATATTTCATCAATTCAATGCGTAGATCTTATGTTCTTCGGAATTGAGTAAAAAATGTAATAATGTACCAAGATATTTGAGTTGATGTTTTATTTATAATTCTGCAAATCCTTTCAGATAACTTGTGCTGCTTCGGTTTGACTTCTTGTAGGCTAGGGTTTTGTGCGATTGTGTTCCATATCTTTGGTTCTTTCCAAATGGAAAATCCATTTTGCTTAAGAATTTCGGACGTTGAGCATATTTTTGATTCTTCTAGTCTATATAACGAAGCATCGAAATCAAACTATGCTCTCTTCAAAAAAATGAAATTGGAAAATAATACATCGGAAAGATTTGAGCATAATGACTAGTCCAAGAATTTGTCTGAAGAGGCCACAGTAATTGGACACAATAGTACAGAACCCCAACCTACAACAAGTCAAACTGAACTAGCACAAATGATAACCAAACTTTAATATTAAAAGGATATCGGAAAATATTAGAAAATGAGTACTATATGAGAACAGCATAGAATAGATAGTATGGGGTGAAGCTTCTATAATATCGAACGAAAAAAAAACTGAGACTAAGAAAATT
Source organism: Propylea japonica (assembly GCA_013421045.1). NCBI lineage: Eukaryota > Metazoa > Arthropoda > Insecta > Coleoptera > Coccinellidae > Propylea > Propylea japonica. The sequence goes on from CM024247.1 coordinate 32,333,601, forward strand.
GAAGGCAGCAGCATTCATGTCGAAAACCGAAAACCCGATTGCTGAACCGTATGTTAATGTCAAAAACATCTGGGCTCCCATGATAAGATCTAGCGTATAAAGGATTAAATGAATTTTTTACAACTTAAAAATTAAAAACAGGTCCAAGTCATCAATTTTTTCTGAGAACTATTAAAAATTAACAAGAATTGCAAAGAGTAACGAATATGCTTTTTAGAGAGTTATGAGTCTGATGATGGCTGGTGAATGCTGATCAAAACGCTGAAGAAAAGAAATATATTTGATAGAATAGAATAGAAATAGACGAAATAATATATCAATGAAAATTCCATCATCAAGAATTTCATGTCAACAACTTATAACTAACCATCGATCACATCGAGGACATTGGAGCATAATGATCTCTAGAAACTCTTTTTAATTGAAATTTTTCTCATCTATGACAAAGTTAATTAAGCCAAAAGGCAGAATAACTCAACCTCCCTCAAAAGAGGAAAAACGCGCAACAAAGAAATTCTAAATCCTATCGAAATTCCAATAATCCAGCAAATTATCAAATTCGATTTGACTTGGAAATTCCAAAGTGATGAAATGAACGTGGATCGTTAATTAGAAAAAAGACTGCATGGCAGAGAACTCCCAAATGCGGTAACTTTGATGTTGAAACTCTTGTAATCCTGGTCTATCCAGAATTTTTTCACCGTTTATCAGCTTAATGAACTGTCTTCAGCTGAAACGTGGATTATTCGGCTGAAGTTTGCATGGCTTCTGGAAAACTGACAGTTTGTAAGAGTTGACGTTAATTTGGAGGTTTTTGTCAGAATTAGGTGTTCTCAAAGCTTCGGCTGATCGTTGGTGATCGTAATGGTTTTAAGCAATTAAACAATTGGATTTCGAATCTGCTTTATAGGTGCTATTTTTCTAAATACTTCTAAATTGTAGAATAATTATGAATTGAAATATTACTTGGGCAATTTACATTGTATTTACTTCTTCTGTCCAATGTTTTACCCAGCATTCGCAAGCTGTCGCCAAGAAAACATTTTGTTCCTTACTTTCGGAAAAGATTTTCACTCATTGAATACGTTTATCGATGGCTTTCAGCTTTGATCTATTTTTGATTTAATCAGTTGTCAAAAAATTCATTTGTTCCTTTTTAGGTTGGATCTTATTATTAGAGCCCAAGTGTTTTGGATATCATAAGATATCATACAATTTTAACGTCTTGGTTTTTTTTATTTGGACATTATTGAAGCTTCACCTCATAGAATTCTATGGTCTTCATTCAGAACATGTTGGACAACGTTTGTTCGTTTGTTTTCTCCAATATAGGCTCAACTATACTCACATTTTATATGCAAATTTAGGTTGATTGATTTTCATTATCAGGTTTTAATTTAGTTATATTAGATCTGATAGAGTAGATAGACTTGCTGTAGGTTAAGGTTTTGTAGTTTCGGCTTTGATATGGCTTTGACCTTTTCCAACAATTTCTTGGGGTTTTCATTTTGCTTAAAAATCCACGCTGTTTCCTTCCGGCCTGCCGTAGAGATGTGAAATTTCGCAGTCATGAGCATTTCATCAATTCGCATTTGAAAGCTAAATTTCAAATGGAACAGATAAGCAGATATTGAAATATTGGTAAACGTAAGAGAACTATTCAACTAACAATAACTACTCAATCGATTTGGCCAGTTTAGGAACTCAAATTAGATATTCAGGTCCCATCGTGAAAATATCAAGTTTTTGACTCTTACCGTTCGAAGGTTATGGGTATTCATGTCCAGAACCTACTGACCACAATTTTGTTTTGTATTGAAAAATCAGTATTGAAAAATCACTATTGAAAAATCGGTAAAATAGTTATTTTTGTATCTAGTGCGCGAAATGATACTTGGTAGTCGAGATCACCAAAGTATTTCGCGCATGAGATGCAAACAATATTTTTTCTACAAACGCTTAGCTTAATATGAAAAAAAATATTGAACAGGTTTGAACTGTTTTTCCGAATAAAGTAATTAGGTATTATATCTATGGGCAATATATTCTATGTTGAAAGCATCACTAAATGTTAAAGAAAACGTGGATTTCAAGAAATTTACCAAGTTAAAATATAAAAATCCCATATAGTTTACATGCAGTGTGCGAAGTAAGTATTGCGCACACTACTTCGCGCACGGTGTCATAGTAACAAAGGAAAATGAAAAAGAGGGTCACTTCGCATATTCTTGCCAATGCGCGAACCTTGTCATTTTTGGACGTTTGTAGAAAAAGATATTTAAATGAAAGTAACCCAAAACCGATCAGACGATTTTACGTAAGCAAAAAAACATATAAAAATCCCAATTCTATCGTCAAAATTTTGGACCCTTCAACTCATCATCCCTTCCTAAGTAACAATGACCAGAAATCCGTCGGTCCACATCGCTTAGATGAAAAAGTATTTTTTTTCATTTCCTAATTGCACAGGTTTGCGCTCCGCTATTTTATTGCTACATATTCAATTTCGAATAAGTTTGTGTGTGGTTACGAAAATATTGAGAAAATAGTAAGTTGCTCTCCTGGGAACAAGCGAACAAAAACCAATCGAGACTCCGAAGACATTCTCCCAATGAATATGTTTCAACCGATTTATTATTTATTCAACCCTTGCGTTCGATATCCATTTTCATTCGGACTTTTCGACTTTGACGCTGAGTAATAACAGCAGACAAGTAGAACTTAGTTTTCATTTCCTCATACAAGATTTCATATTTCAGAAGAAACCCTGGGAATATCAATGTGGAGTCAGTTGACACAGATCCTGACAGAATTACTAAACAGACAGCTAAGAAGAGTGCTCTCCGAATTTTCCCTGAGTGACCTCTTCGGGGATAAGATGGAGCTTCTGAGGCAAGTATGAAAAGAATCTTCATCTTGTTATGGTTGAGTTGTCTAGACGTTAAACTAGATTATATCTTGTTGTGCTGCAGAGAATGCACATACACTCACCGGTTTAATTAACTGCCCCTTCTCTGTATGCATTTCCTAGATGAATTTAACAATAGAAAGGTGTACAGGGTGGCCAGAATCTCTGAAATACAAATTTTTAATCCTGAGAGTAAGACAAAAATGAATGGCACATTACGAGAAAAAACCTATGATTATTTTCAAGAAGAAATGAATTAGTGTTTCATATAAGAAAAAACAAGAGTTCAAGTAATAGATCAGGTAGAAAACCCCCAGCAGAAATTGGATCGAGCCACTGCATTCCTTTCAAGAAAATATCTGTATAATATTTTTATTTCAAAACTATACCACTCATAACAGTATTGGATTATAACTCGCAATCAAAAGAAGAAGGAGCAATGCGGTTGATAGCAGTTTCTCGAAAAAGATGCCATTCAGTTTTCTCCAACTATTTGGATTAAAAAAATTCTCTCCAGGGATCACCAATTCTAGCAACCCTATACAAGATGTTGCATAATTTCTTCAATAGACTATATCTCTTTATAGAAAAGATTGAAAATTTGCGTCCAACAAATGACTGACACCACCATGCATATTAGTCAAATATTAAACATGTACTCACATTTTACTGGTATTCATAGTCTTCTAGATTATCAGCATGATCTGTAAAAAAAATTAGTTGTCAGAATATCAAATTCGAGATGCTGAAAAAAAATAACAGAGATTCTTTGACTCAAATGAGGGCAAAAAAATGAATGACCAACACTATTTATCAGTAGATACAAAGTAGTGAATTGGTTGAAATAAGATATTTGGTAGTTAATCCAGTGGCGGGGGTCTGCTTAAATATTTGCTGACCCCCTTCTGAAATATGAGTCATGCTGAACAAAATTGTACAAATTCATTCAATCTCTGTATATGACGTACAAGTACAGTAATTAAAATATCCGCTGAAAACTCTCTCATTATGAGTCAAGTGATTTTGGAATGTATTTTTTTTCCAATATACAGGGTGTACATAAATTGAACGTACAAACGAAAAGGGAAGATTCCTTAAGTGAGTTTAAGAAAAAAAAGTCCCAAACGCAAACGTTTCGTTTTCGAGATACAGAGTGTTGAAGTTTGAATTTTTTTCAAGTTTTTTTCTCATAGTATCTACACTTCACAAGATATTCAACTGAAATTTGGCATAGATATTACATTCGAGAGTTCTCACCACGTGACATGGCAATTTCGATAGAAGAACTATTTTTTGGTGAGCAACTGTTAATTTGAAGAAATGTAAAAAGGAGCTTTGTTCTTATACTAAACTTTTCAGTCTCTTGTAGTTTTGTCGTATCTACAAACTATTTCGAGAAAACAAATTTTGAATGATTCTCTCGAAATCCTCCTGAAAATCCAAATTATGTTGGAAAGGCCACTTAGTAAGCTGTGGTGAATGAATTCAGTGTCAGTTTTTATGGAAATTTTTCTGATCTGCGATGATTCATAAAGATTCGATAAACTCGTATAATCAACACTTGTTTTTGATTAAAACTTTAACACCCTGTATCTCGAAAACGAAACGTTTGCGACCCCATGTTTATGGGACTTTTTTTTCTTAAACTCACTTAAGGAATCTCCCCTGTTCGTTTGTACGTTCAATTTAGGAACACCCTGTATATTGACATTTTCTCCCTCGTTGAAACAGATTCAATTGTTTCTTCTCATCTAGTTTAGCTCTTGAGGGTGAAGTTGTGAAGGGGTTGAAGAAAATTATTTAATTTCCTGCCAAAATATGCGTTTGATGCAAAATCAATTCAGTTTTCGATCGCTCGTTCTACTCAAACGAGTGCTATATCGTTTCACCCAAATGTCTGTAATTTTCGAATTTTGAGCCGAAAACGGTCTCAAATGATAGGGTTAGACTCCTTGATGACGAATTCGTGGTCAATTTCAATTCTGTCCTTGGGGCCGTCCCGTTAGCACAATAACTTGCGAAGGGGTTGTCCTAGTGACCCGAATTTTTCAGTATGAGTTGGGGTTAAGTTAGGTTCGATAACCAGCCATATTGTACAGGGTGTACCATAAAATATGGACTCCCTGATGACGAATCCGTGGTAAAATTCGATTCTATCCGTAGGGCCGACCGGCCGTAAGCACTATAGCTGTCGAAATGATTGTCCTAAAGACTCGAAATTTTTAGGGTGAGTTCATTTTTCAAATGCCTCGGTTGAGTTCGTTAACTAGCTAAATCGTACAGGGTGCTCCATAAAATATATCCATTCAATATTCTTGCTCCCCTACATCTCATGCAAAACGAAACCAATCGAAATGAAATTTTGTGGCCATAGTAACCATAAAAAAATCAGTTAGAATATTGGAAACATCGAGATATGATAGAGAATAGACGCTATGACATACAATTGAGTAAGGAAAAATAGTACCACTGGGCGGGGCTGAGTCGGGGACCAATATGGCAGAAAATTCAGGGTTGAATTAAGTTGTCAGTTTTTTCTGTTTACAAATTTCCCCCAAAAAATACGACGTGTTGGATCTTTAGGAAACCTGTTCAAATAAGGTCAATTGAATATCAAATAAACAATTTTTCCTCAGGCGATAATATATACATATAAAAAGATATCAGATTACCAAGGCAGACTAGCAAAAATTCCGAATGAGGACCTGTTCATTACTCATCTCTACCTGTGATATGTTTTTCCTCTAATTTTCTTCTTATCTGTCTCTTCTCTGCTTTAAGAAAGCTTTACAGTGCACGATACCATTTTATTGTATACTAGCTGATCCGGCAACCGTTTCTTGCCTTATAAATTATAAATAACCTAGATACCGACTGCAGCGCCACCTGTCGGGCTGATTTGTGAATCTAAACCATTCTCGAATCTCCACGAACACACACAAAAAATTTCATCAAAATTGGTCCAGTCGTTTAGGAGAAGTTCAGTCACATACACACGCACACAAGAAATATAGAGGAAGTGGTCCGAATATGAGCCCTGCACTTATTATGGGCCCCCAACCTATTTCTCTTTAGCACATCTTGACATCTATGAATTCCGTACTGCAACACTTCTATTAGAGTCTGAATCATTTCTGTGTATAAGCAGGCAGCCTCGTGTGTAACTCTGTGAAAAAGGTGGCATTAAATTTTTTATGTGTTTGAAAAATTGTTTTCTGGTAAGTGCTTTCGTGGTATTTATTAATGTTTATGTATAAACCTGGATAGATGGTGTGTTAGTATCTTAGATTAGTGACCAGTAGTTGATATTCCAAAATCAAACGTACCTAAATACTGAATGAAAAAGGAATTAAATGATTTTAAATAATCACATGGAATGTTGTTAATGTGGGCCCGTAACGTGGTCCTATTATGGGACAGGGCTCATATTTAGACCAAGTCTGCAGTTCATCATGCCACGAAGCAAACCGAAGTTTATTTCAAAGATATGGAAGGTGTTAATAATGAAATAATGGGTCTTAATGAACAATGGGCTCACGAACAATGTTCCGGCGCCGAAAAAAAATACATACATATGTGACTTTTGCAAGTAAAATTAAGTTTTCAGGTTGAAATATATTTTTCCGCCGACCTCGAAATAAAAGGTGATTTTAGTGTGTAAAAAATTGATCATTAATGGCCCATTTTAATGCTCAATTTTTTAGTCATTTTAATGTGCAATCCTTATGGCAACCGTACACAAAGTATTTAGAAGCACTACGAGAAATGTCAAAACTCTACTGGAACAGAGAAACATAGAAATTCTCATTGTGTTAAATATATGTCTTGTGCAAAATGAGAATGTATTTCAATTAAGAATTTATACATTATTCATGTTGAGATCGTCGAAAAAATCTTGTAATCAACACGGTTATTAATCTAGCGACTACTGCTCTCGAACTATTAACGGGTTCGCTACGCTCACGCATTAAAATATCTTAACCATTAGTCGCTGTTTTTAATAACCTAGTTGATTAAATAACTATTAATTTCCATTTTAGGTCTGTCATTCAGAAAAAATATACATGATTTAAAACTATTGGATACCTATCAATTGATTTACTAAGGGGCCCATATTACACGCAGTCTAATCCAAAAGTAGATATGTACATTATCTTAAGTTTTTACACAAATCCCACCTAAATTACATTTTTTCATAATGCCCTCTTGATATACCATAGGTGAACCTTTGAGCTTGCAGTGTACCATTTATTGGATATTTATTCGTAAGATCCAAAATCTAGTGGAAAAAAACAAAAGGGGGCTCATATTCGGACCACTTCCTCTATATATTAAGATTATTAAGCAAAAAAATCACAATTCAACTAGAAACAGGCGAAAGAATCACAATTCCTCCAGAAAATTCAACCATTGTCGAATTTGACGTTAGGTGGTAGTAATATGGCGAATCTGATACCACGTTTATTTCAATGATGGCAACTCTATACTATACTATCTCTATGATTGAAAAGAAGAATTAATCTTTATATTTTTAAAACAAAATATCTGATTCGAGTGAAATTTAATTTGTGAATGATTATTATTAATGAACAATGTGATGTGATTCTTTTTAATTATCAATTTTTAAAATATTTCATTTCATGAATTTTTTCCAGAATATCTTTTAAATCGTGCTGAGATTTTGCATTTATATACTTCTCATGAATCTCAAATCCTTTACAAAATTTTAGGTGATAACATTACCGCTCCACCAATGAACGAGCGCTCAGAAGCACCTTCTCATGGCTCTTCTTAAATTTTTATATCTCTCTTACGTTAATGAAGAATGGAATTCAAATCAATTCAGGAAAAATCTGTCCACATTCTCTCAAAATCAGAATCTCCAATAAAATCCTTCCACAATCAACAATGTTCAAATACCACCGCATCACCCACCACATAGCTGGACCGAATAATGGTCTTTATAATTTCACGCTCGTTATCTCAAAGTGATGCGGTTGCGAGTACATGAATATTTGACATCCAAGCAATTAATACCTCTCTCCAACCCACGAGCTCACATCCCAGACTTTGTGGAATCTACCCCTTAAATGGGCTCATCCCCGGAGGGTAGCAAATGAGCTCTTGCTGATAGCACGTTGCCAAGAGGAATGGACCTAAATTGAATGGTTTTCCCGATGTTCAATAATGTGTTTTCGCGATCAAACGACGCAATGCTATGATCATTGTTGTAATTTAGTAATAAGGGGTGCGATGTTTCGTGATGGGTTATTAATTCTGTTTGGATGATCATTTGTTGAATGCATTAACGTTGTTGGCGTGGAATTTTGCTTCATGACATCTGATGGAACGCTGTCAGCGACAGCGAAGAGTTAGAATTTGAACTATTTGTTGTGAGAATGTGAGAGATTATTCTGGTTAAACTAAAGGGTTTTCCAATAAGAGGTGTTATTTTGATATAAAAAATGCCATTTTTCAATATAAATGATCGGATGTTTATTTCATTATAAGGAAGAAGCAATGCCGTTAAGAAAAATATTTAATTTCCTGCCAAAATAAGCGTTTGATGCAAAATTGCAAAATCAATTCACGGTTTCCAGTTTTCGAACGCTCTTTCTACTCAAACGAGTTTGCGTGAACTTATCCACACTTTTCCAGCCACGGTTTTTGACGTGTATACTGTCGATGTTGGGATAGAGGATAATCGTGCGTTATTTAGCCACAGTGTTGCCAGATGTATCTCATGTATGATAATGAGATTAACTTACACATGGAAAAACACGAACGAGTGATTTGTTTTTTTATTATCTAACTGCCAATATCTAGAACTTTTTTAGTGTCCGTCGAAATATAAGGGAAAAATTAAAAACTGACCAGCCACGGTTATCCGGGGGCGGTGCGTTCTCAACAAAAATTTTTTTGCATAGTATTTCGAACACAGATATCAAATCTATTGAGACATTTTTTTGGACGTCCGTCGAAGTCCGAGAAAAAAATTAAAACCTGACCAGCCACGGTTTTAGCGATTACTGTGTGGGGAGTTATTCGGGGGCGGTGCATTCTGAACAAAAATTTTTTGAATAGTATTTCGAACACAATATCAAATCTAGTGAGACATTTTTTTGGGCGTCTGTCGAAGTACGAGAAAAAATTAAAAACTGACCAGCCACGGTTTTAGCGATTACTGTGTGGGGTGTTTTCCGGGGGCGGTGCATTCTCAACAAAAATTTTTTTGAATAGAATTTCGAACACAGATATCAAATCTAGTGAGACATTTTTTTTTGGGTCCGTCGAAGTACGAGAAAAAAATTAAAAACTGACCAGCCACGGTTTTAGCGATAACTCCGCGGGAGGTTATGCGGGGGCGGTGCATTCTCAACAAAAAATTTTTTGCATAATATTTTCAACACAGATATCAAATCTAATGACACATTTTTTTGGGCGTCTGTCGAAGTACGAGAAAAAAATTAAAAACTGACCAGCCACGGTTTTAGCGATTACTGTGTGGGGGGTTATCCGGGGGCGGTGTATCTCAACAAAAATTTTTTTGAATAGAATTTCGAACACAGATATCAAATCTAGTGAGACATTTTTTTTGGCGTCCGTCGAAGTACGAGAAAAAAATTAAAAACTGACCAGCCACGGTTTTAGCGATAACTCTGCGGGAGGTTATGCGGGGGCGGTGCATTCTCAACAAAAAATTTTTTGCATAATATTTTCAACACAGATATCAAATCTAATGACACATTTTTTTGGGCGTCCGTCGAAGTACGAGAAAAAAATTAAAAACCGCCCCCGGATAACTTCCCACACAGTAATCGCTAAAACCGTGGCTGGTCAGTTTTTAATTTTTTCTCATACTTCGACAGACGCCCAAAAAAATGTGTCATTAGATTTGATATCTGTGTTGAAAATACTATGCAAAAAAATTTTTGTTGAGAATGCACCGCCCCCGGATAACCCTCCACACAGTAATCGCGAAAACCGTGGCTGGTTAGTTTTTAATTTTTTTCTCGTACTTCGACGGACGCCCAAAAAAATGTCTCACTAGGTTTGATATCTGTGTTCGAAATACTATTCAAAAAATTCTTGTTGAGAATGCACCGCCCCCGGATAACCCCCCACACAGTAATCGCTAAAACCGTGGCTGGTCAGTTTTAATTTTTTTCTCGTACTTAGACGGACGCCCAAAAAAATGTCTCAATAGATTTGATATCTGTGTTCGAAATACTATGCAAAAAAAATTTTGTTGAGAACGCACCGCCCTCGGATAACCCCCTGCACAGTTATCGCTAAAACCGTGGCTGGTCAGTTTTTAATTTTTCCCTTATATTTCGACGGACACTAAAAAAGTTCTAGATATTGGTAATTAGATATTAAAAAACAAATCACTCGTTCGTGTTTTTCCATGTGTAAGTTAATCTCATTATCATACATGAGATACATCTGGCAACACTGTGGCTAAATAACGCACGATTGTCCTCTATCCCAACATCGACAGTATACACGTCAAAAACCGTGGCTGGAAAAGTGTGGATAAGTTCACGCAAACCTCAAACGAGTGCTATATCGTTTGCTCAAATGTCTGTAATTTTCGAATTTCTAGCCGAAAATGGTCTCAAACGATAGGGTTCGACTCCCTGATGACGAATCCGTAGTAAAATTCGATTCCGTCCGTAGGGCCGAGCGGCCGTAAGCACGATAGATATCGAAGGGAATTTCCTACAAGCTTGAAATTTTTAGGGTGAGTTCCCGGAGGATAGCAAATAGCTCATCCCCAGAGGGTAGCAAATGAGCTCTTGATGATAGCACGTTGCCAAGAGGAATGGACCTAAATTGAATGGTTTTCCCGATGTTCAATAATGTGATTTCGCGATCAAACGACGCAATGCTACGATCATTTTATTTATTTATTTATTTATTTATTTAATTATTTGATACCAGAGATACAAACAGGTTAAAAACCCACTACAGTATCTACATATTGTAATTTAGTAATAAGGGGTGAAATGTTTCGTGCTGGCTAATTAATTCTGTTAGGATGATCTTTTGTTGAAAGCATTAACGTTGTTGGTGTGGAATTTTGCTTCATGACATCTGATGGAACGCTGTCAGCGACAGCGAACAGTTGGAATTTAAACTATTTATTGTGAAAATGTGGGAGATTATTTTGGTTAAACTACAGGGTTTTTCAATAAGAGGTGTTATTTTGATATTTGAAGAAAATGCCATTTTTCAATTAAATGATCGGAGGTTCATTTTATTATAAAGAAGAAGCTATGCCGTAAATAGTGGAAAATAACATCAGGCAAATCACCACAACGACCACGCTTTCAAGATCATATCCTTTCAATAAATTTTCCATTACTAAATCGCAAAGTCGCTGCCTTATGTCCTCGATAGCTTCACGAATTCCATCTTTGAGGTCTTGAATCGACACTGGTCTATTGGCGTAGACCTTCTCTTTCGCGTGGCCCCAAAGGAAGAAGTCGCAAGGTGTTGAATCACATGATCTCGGTGGCCAATTGTGATCAACCCTTCGAGAAATAACAAAGTCCGGAAACTTTTTCCGCAAAAGATCAATGGTTCCGTTGCTTGTGTGGCACGTAGCACCGTCTTGTTAAAAGCAAACATTGTTCAGATCAATACTATCCAATTTCGGCCATAAAAATCATTAATCATCTCTCGATAGCGGAATGGACAAACCTGGGTTTTCTTCAAAACTGTCGGCTACAGCAGTAATATTCTCGGCTGTTATTGAGCGACGTACATGGGATTTATTCTTCACATCACTAACTTGTCCCAACAGCTTTTCACCAATTTCTTCGTTGCGGTCCGACAAGGTGCTTCACGACGACCCAAAAATATTCGAGTTTTATGAACCGCCTCTGACAAATTTTCATCATTTTATAGTGAATTTCAATAATTTCAATGCGTTCTTGAAGCGTGTATCGTTCCATTTTTAATAATGGAGTAGTTTCTACTTGTCAAATGTCAAAAACTTACAGCTCCAACGTGATATCCACCGAAATAGCGGGCTATTTAAAATAACCCCTCTTATTGGGAAACCTTCATTTTGTCCATTCATGTTCTCCACAAGTGCTGGCTTCTTTAGGTAAGTCTCAAAAACAAACGACGTCGTTCTTTTCAAGTTCCAAATGTGTAGTTTTTGTGCTAATCGAAACGTTGAATGGCAGAGGCAAAATTATGGAAATAAACCAAATGAAAATTCTCATGAAATTCCGATTATAAAGAATTGAATGATTTCCAAGTCATGTAACAATAACAATATTAAACAAAGCCATACTATTATTATTCATCATGAATTCTTAAGTTGAAACAATAGAGAGAAAACATTAAACGTAACCTCACAATATGTCACTCGATAATGCGATAATAAATAAGGTATAGATGCCTTGAAGGGCTTATGAAAAGTTACAGATTAACGTCGTGAATTAAAGCTATCATACGCTCGTTGCATAATATACTTTTCTTCCATAGTATGTATTTTATGAAAAGGCCACCTACATACAGATTAGTTTCTTATAAATCACCCCATACAAAAAATTATATTCAATTATTTCGACGCCATAGTGCCATAGAAAAATAAAAACATTGTAAAGCTTTTCAATCTGATGAACACTCAGATGAAATAACATTTTTCTTTGTCACCAGCTAAGCAAGAATAAACGAACCATTAATTTCACTTTGACAACTAGCCTGTGAATTTGCTAACATTCGTTCATCTGATGCGGGTGTAAATTGGGAGCACTTGTTTGTACACACAAAAAAATGTGCGAATTTCTGGACTCTCAGTCCTTTGGCACATAAAAGCATGTCCGGCATTCTGAAATTCTCCGCTTTCAATTAAACTTCCTGAAGTTATTGTTCCTTCAATGGAATTTTAACACACTTTTTTTCCACACATAACACTCATAATAGTTTCTCATTTTCGCAAATGAGTCCATGGTATACTCAGAGTAAGAAATAAACACAGAGATGTCCCTACGCGTGAACAGTACTGCATTGTAATCAACCAAGCATTAGAGTCAGATGGAAAGCAGTTCACTGTCACACTGGGGTGAAGTAAACAATTGGTTAGATTTGCATTTCTCCAATTCCTGACTATAATACAACATTTTCGTAATTCACCCTAGCTATAATTAATGGAATAGCCTTAAGCAACAATGAACTGCCACCAAATCATACATGAAAGCTTATGAAAGTCGAATCGAAATGAAAATGTAAACACATCGCATCAAGAAACTAAACACTAACAGACAATGTTGCCAAACTGACAGAATTATCTTAACAGATGCAAGCCGTTAGTATCAGAGTAGGGGAGCGGTAAACCAATTATCTCAACACGGAATAAAACATACGACACGATTTCGCAACGGAGTAAGTTTGTTCGCTCGGATAAACAAGGCAACTCGAGGTTTACTTTTTACTCTGAGATGGTATACGTATAAATTAGTTTCAAGAAACAATTATAACTCCGCTGTTATGTTAGCTGAATTTAGTGAAGAACTGAACTGCTTCAATGGATTATGAACCTTCCATAAAGTAGTCATATGTATATGTACCTACCGGACATGATATTTCCAATAAAGATGCCATGAAATTTTCTATCAAACCACAGTAATGAAAATAGGTCCATTTCTTTCAGAAAAGGAAAGCTGAATGCATAAATGGGCAGAATATCAATATTCCAATTTGAATGATCATCTCCTTCAGATAGACAACCGCGTAAGAGCTTTTAATTCCATATCAGTGGTGAACAAAATGCTATTAATAATATTTTCGGAAGAAACAATCAGACGTTAGGCTGGCTCTGAACTTTATGTTGGTCGATGAGCAATCCTAAAGTGTTGAACTTCACTTGAAGATCAATCAAATAGTGGATATATCTACACATAGAAATTATGAAATCAAATACTTCAGTAGACAAATTCAGTCGTTCATACTATTTTTTGTTAAGAGCACCGAAATTGTGAGCATATGATCGAATAGCAACAAAACAAACGAGCCAAACATAAATTTTCAGACCTTTCCAACACTCACAAACTCATAATTCCAAAGAGGCAAACAGTTGAACACTTTATTTTGTCCTATCAGCACACTCTCACTTCACGAAATGAATCAAAGTAACCCCGTTGAATCAACCAATGCTCAACCCAATACACCCAAAACATACAACAAATTACTTTCCCAACCCCGGAGGATTTCGTAGGTATACCAATTATCCTGTTAGAAATGACTGAAAAAAACACATTCTGCTGACACGCAGGATATTAAAAGCTATTTCCAGATCATCGGCGTCTTCCATCTTTCTCATCCTGGGGATGAAAGCTCCTTGGAAAAGCGATTCAGAATCAGCTCTGAAGGTTTATTCAGATCTTGGTCGTAAACGCGAACTTTGATTAATGAAATACTTCCCATCATGAAACAAATTCCTGGTGGATGAATTAAATTTCGTCCGTAATTTTGGCTCATTTTAGTAAAGCAACGGCGATAGTTTACTGTTCAATTATATTGATAGCAGAAGAATATTGGATTCTGGCTCTGCTCTTTTACGAGTAGAACACTTGCAGTAAGAAAGTAAATGCTAATGAAAATGGATGAATTCTGTATGGAAGTAATGAGATTGGGTTTATTCGGTGTCCTATGGATTAGCAGAATTTCGTTCGATTGCTTTATAAACCAGGTTAAAATAGTTTGATATTAATTTTGAAGAAATTACTTTTCCAACACCTAGATGATTTTGAACTGTAGGTATAATAATTATCCTGTTAGAAATTACTGAAAAAATTTGAGAAAATCCCTGAGCAGGTTGTTTTGAACCTATTGAATGGGACTATTAGGTACCTCAAAATTTCATATGTGACATGAGATTGGTAGAAAATAAATCAATGCAGAATCTCAGCACAATCGGAGCTAAACTCTGGAAATTTATTCAGATAATGAAAAATGTAAAAAATAAGTCGTATGATTCTGATGATCCTCTTGAAATTTTGCATGAATATTCAGTACATCAATCAACATTCACAGAATAAATTTCATTTTTTTTCTTCAATATTCCAATTAATGTTTTATGGTTCTGTATATACTATGGCTACAAAATTTGGCATGAGGCTTATTGTGAGCATCTTGCATGTGGCCGCAAAATGTCATTTCGATAGGATTCGTTTTGTCTGAGATATTGAGGAACAAAAGTTTTGAATGACCATATTTTATGAAAAAACACTCTGCACGATTTGGCTGGTTATGGAACTTAGCCAAGGTATTTGGGAACCGAACTCACCCTGAAAATTCTATGGGACAATCCCTTCGAAAGTTATAGTGGTAACGGACAGCCAGCCCCATGAACAGAATTGAATTTGACCACGGACTCGTTTTAGTACCTACGTTTGCAGCTCAAAATTCGAAAATTGCAGACATTTGGGCAAATCGATATACGACTCGTTTGAGTAAAACAAGCGCTAAAAAAAATATTTTTTGACACGCAGGATATCAAAAGCTATTTTTAGATCATCAGTGTCTTCCATCTTTCTCATCCTCAGGACGAAAGCTGGTATCTTTGGGAAAGCGATTCAGAATCAGATCCGAAGGTTTATTCAGATCTTGGTCGTAAAATCGAACTTTGACTAATGAAATCCTGTCCGCTATGAAACAAATTCCTTGTGAATGAATTAAATTTCGTTGATTTGAGTAAAGCAACGGTAAGCGCTCTCCATTCAATTATATTGATACGAGAAGAATATTGGATTCTGGCTTCGCTCTTTTTCGGAGAAAACACTTGCACAAGTAGGTAAATGCTCATGAAAATTGATGAATTCTTTATTGAGGTAATGAGATTGGGCTCATTCGGTAGCCCTATGGATTACCAGAATTTCATTCGATTGCCTAGTAAACGGCCTGATATGGAATTTGAGGAAATCCCTTTGTTCTTTGTGGAAACATCTTGCTATTGTTATCGTTTTACCTAAATGCGCTGGGATGGATAAAAAATGACTCAGTTGGATGGTTGTTAACACGAAAACTCTCGTACGAAGGATTGCTAGCGTTGCTTAATAATATTTCACTTCATTGTTTGAAAGTAATGGTGCTTTTTTCCTGGTCCGCTTTTGTTTCAGACATTATGGCGACAAAGTTTGAGATTCGGAAAACTTCATTTTCCTGCTGTTGCAGTGCTCCTTGCAAGAATATCTGACAACTGAATTTGAATTGTTTTCCATTTAGGCCAATGTCTTCACCTTAAAACATGGAACATAGGTAATGAAGCGGCGATTTGATGAGTTTTCTGTGTCGCATTTGAGATGGGAAATATCTCAGTTTTGTCGCCAGCCAGACCTTACTGTTTTTCACGTAGGGTAAAAGGTTCAGTTGTTGACACCCTGATAGTGATTGACACTGTGAATATATACCAATGTAATAAACTATTGGTGCTATCTGAGGTTTTTCCATCAGTCTCTATCTATTTCAGAATAATTCATTTCTATTTGGGTCAACTTCAATTGCCTCAGGTTATCATCCTGAAAACGGCATCATTAGATATTTGGTGTGAGATATTGCTTAGTAGTGTCAATATGTGTATATGTTAGAGATTACTTAAGGATAGCGATTGCATACAAATTCGTATATTTTACGCTTTTTCATGTTTCGTTTTCGTTGGAAGTTTTCTAATGTTTGGAAGGTTCCAACTAATATTCAATTAAGGTAAGTGAACCTTTCAATGATAAATATATTAAGTTTGAACTACAATATGTCAATAACTGTTACAAAAATATTACATCGAACAGTGATTGACATAAGCTTTAACCTCAATATAAACCGAGTTGTTACTTCTGTTGCTGGAGAGGAAACAACTCGGTCTGGTGACTGGTGCATTGACTGGTCACCTGTTTAACAAACATTTGAAGAGAATGGGATTGACGAGCTGCTCCCTATGCCGGTGGTGCAGGAGTACTGATGAAACGGTTGAGCATATTTTGTTCAACTGTGGGAACCTTACTGAGTTAAGGTCAACACACCTAGGAAATCCAACACCTTCTATTCCTATGGTGAGAGGGCACTCCTGGCAGGCTCGCGACATTTCTGTCTTCGTATCTGAGGAGCTGAGTCTCTATAGAACGATGCGGGTGAACAATGGGCCACTAGGCCTCAGTTCGGCCGGAAAGGCACTGCACAAAGAAGAAGAAGATTACCAAAATAGCAACATTCAAACATAGTTCCGTAATGATAACCATCATGGTGTTACAGTAAAATAAGTAACCGAATTCGCCTACAGAAAGTATTCCAGCTATTAAGGTGTCAATCACTATAGCTTTTACCCTACCATTACTTTTAAACATCTCAGTTTTATGTCACTGTAAATACATGTAACGGGTCAATTTGATTATGAGATCACTAATGAAAAATCATATCGAGATAATATCCGTATAGATATTATATTCAACGAAAATTCCGTTCGATAATTATGATGTCCGTGTAAATAATTCATTGGAAGTATTTTATACTACCAAAATCACTATTCGGAATTTATAGACATGTGCTAAGATCGATATCTTTAAGTTTCAGTGAGCGAACCCTGAAAAGTAATTGGAGGTTTGAAACTTCGACTTGATATTACCAAACTCTTCATGAAATGAAAAAAATAGTTTTTTATTATACAAGGGAAAAAAGTAGTAGATTTTAGTTAGGAGGAGAGCTGAAATCTAATATTTTTCCAGTGTTTTATACACTATTTTTTTCTGTGACAGGCAAAACGACCATTTGATAGTGAAAGAAATATAATAACTTTCCACGAAATTACACTTTTCCCGGATACATAGACACTCACTTTTTTGACAGGAAAAAAGTCATTTCGTGAAATAGTTATTTTTTATACCAGGGAAAAAAGCATAAGACTTCAGCTCGAGCTCACGAAATTACTTTTTTCCCGTGGGAAAAAAGTAATTTCGGGAAAAAAGGGAGTTTTTTCCGGATACATAGATACTCACTTTTTTGACAAGGAAAATAGTATATTATATTATAAGGATTAAAAGTGCATCTTTTTTTTACGAGCAATATTTGCAGTTGCGAGGCGTAGCCGAGCGAATGCAAAATTGCAAGTTAAAATAGGCACTTTTAGTCCGAATAATATATACTATTTTTTCTCCAACCAAGTCAAAATTACAATAAAATTGGTTTTGGTGAAAAATCGTTCATAATTTGGTTATGAATTTGAATCATGACAGTGATTGTCAAGTAGACTTCAAATGCATTTACTTTTAATCCAAGGATTAAGTAGCGTTTTTAATCCTAGGATTAAAAGTGTTGCTAAGTAACGAGTGAATTTTTGTACGGTAAGGAAATTTATGACTTTTGCACCTGAAAATAGTACAAAAATGTCAACATTTTTTGATGGTTGGAGAAAATAGTTATTTTTGTATTAAGTGCGTAAAATGAGTGTTTTTTTCATGGCACATGAGAGTGTCAATTTTGGCCGAGACCGCAGGTCGAGGCCAAAAATTCACTCGAATGTGCCATGAAAACACGAATTTTATACGCACGAAATACAAACAACATTTTTTGTACAACTGTGAATGTGAATTTACATCGTCTGAAATACGTATAATCATTGAAGATAATGCTTTCAGTACAATATTTAAATGAATCCAGTGATCTTTCTGTGTCGTAACTATAGAAACAGTTTGTTGAAATTGTTTGAATCTTTGACAGTATTTGCTCGTAGTTGTTTCAATTTCGAATTATTTTAAAGAAGATGAATGTTGAACATGATAGTGGTAGTGATACCCCCGCAGTTATGGCTGAAGAAGCAAATACAATTGTATCTTATATGTTACCAGCCAAATCAAAGCTAATAATATGAGAAAAACATATAACCAATTTCGAGAATGGCGCAACAAGGACAACGTAAAAAAGGTTTCTGAAAATGTGCTCACATGCTATTTCGAGGAAAAATTAAAAATTTTTAAACCTTCCAAGTTATGGAGCTCAATGTTGAAAAAAACATCGAATGTCAAGGAAAATATTGATATAAGGAATTTTTCAAAATTGGTCCCGCTTATTAAGAACAAAAGCGTCGGATACCGAGGAAAGAAATCTAAAGTGTTATGGAGGGATAATATCAATAAATTTCTCAGAGATGCTGATGACGAAACTAATTTACTTTATAAGGTACAGATACAATCATAATTTTGTGAAATTAGTTGTAATTAAAATATCATTATTTTTAAGTTGTTCTAATTTTAGTTATCAGCAGTGAAAAAAAGACTTTTTTTAACGGTGAAAAAAAGACTTTTTTTAACGGTGAAAAAAGTAATATTTTACGCATCCATAGTGATGAAGAAAAGTCGAGTTTTTTTGACAGTTGTACAAAATAGTATATTATATTATAAGGATTAAAAGTGCATATTTTTTTTACGAGCAATATTTGCAGTTGCGAGGCGCAGCCGAGCGAATGCAGAATTGCGAGTTAAAATGGCACTTTTAATCCGAATAATATATACTATTTTTTCTCCAACCAAGTCAAAATTACCATAAAATTGGTTTTAGTGAAAAAATCATTCATAATTTGGTTATGAATTTGAACACAGAATCATGACAGTGATTGTCAAGTAGACTTCAAACGCATTTACTTTTAATCCAAGGATTAAAAGTAGCGTTTTTAATCCTAGGGTTAAAAGTGTTGCTAAGCAACGAGCAAATTTTTGTATGGTAAGGAAATTTATGACTTTTGCACCTGAAAATAGTACAAAAAAGTCAACATTTTTTGATGGTTGGAGAAAAAGTATATTTTGTGAACTGTCAAGAGATATGAATTGTAAATTTTTTTCCCGTCACAAGAAAAAGTTATATTTTGTGACCTGTCAAGAGATAAAAAATGTAAAAATTTTTTCCAGTCACAGAAAAAAAAGAAAAACATTTTTGGCCCTTCTATTCCGACAAAAAAACAGTTCACTCATTGCATTTACTAGAAACATTTACATCAGGAATATAATTTCCTTCAGTATACGAAAAAATCGATAAAAAATTCCTTTACTCACTCGAAATGGAAATGAATTTTCAACTGTCCAAGGAAAAATGGCACTAAACACTATAGTGAATTCTTGTGTACCTATATTCCGAGAGTAAAAAACTTTCAACTACATCGAAATGTTTCGAAAACGTACTTCACTCTTTCTCGGTTTGAAAAGGTCTAACAAAATGGAAAAACCAATATTTCTAAAAATATATGAATTATGCATGAGTGATAACCGATATTTCTTGTTTATAAGACGATCTTCAAGCCTAATTAACATTTCGTTTCTAAATATTCCATATATCGACGGAGGATCCTCTAAAAGTAGGTGAATCGTGATTCCCTTTTCGTTACAGGTGTTTCATTTTGAATTGTTTTTTTATCAAAACGATAATACCAGGGGAACCACTGAAATGTAATCTAGTTCCTTCTTGAATGAATACGAACTCATCGATAATGGTATTGGTGAGTCATAAATGGTCTCACGGTTATTTAACACACGCAAGTGATAAAAAATTTCCCCAATGGAGGAAACCTGAAGAATGCTTTCCATTTTTTCCATTGACCTCACAATTAAGACGAAACTCAATTAGAAAGATTGTTTCTTCGATAACATGATTGCTTAAAACATAGTATTTTTCGATTCACTCAAAAATTTTATATTTTAATGATTGGGTCACTTCCTCATTCTCTGATAACCCATTGAGTGGAAGGATATAGGTGGAAAATTTTTCCAGCTATATTTTTCCACCGCGAGTTTTGAGACTTTTAATTTTCCAAATTCTGTTTCAATCATTGAATAACCTTCTAGCATTTCATGATCGATATTGGGAATATTATTTATTATCTATCATTACAGTCAAATCTTGTGTTCATATTTTGAGTGAGAGTATTATACATATATTTTATATATAAATTTTTAATTTAAATGCAGGTCTTGAAAAAACTTTTATATTTGAAAATTAAGTGGGTAAATTGACTTTACGCTATGTACTAAGAATTTGTCGAAAGCTTTGGATATGTTCTGAAAATTCTTTATTCTTTTTATTTGCACGAGTAAGTATTACATGAAAATGCCGATCTTTTCGTGAAAAAACTCACCAATTCCTAATAAAAATAAGAAGTTTCATTTAGCAAACAAGCTGAAGTGTTCCATCTCAGTTCACTTGGTATCATCGTCACTTGTACAGTTTTCAGGATTTTCGGGTAATTTTACAAAATTTGTGGTTTCGTTACAAGCCAGATGAAATAATTCGAAAAATAATATACCAAATCAAAACTGTTGAGGATATTTGTTGCTTTCAATAGTTTTCAAAGTCATTAATGATTGTTTTTCAAAACTTTAAAGTGGCAAATAGCGAAAGCAGTTCATTAGAAGTTTCAAGTCTGAAATATAATTTCTAATAACTTCAGGCGAATGCCGATTGAAGTCCTGAATAGTGGAAAAGAAGGAAATAGCTTAATTATATTCATCCACGACTATTAAATAATATACCCATTATACGTCTCTTTGCTCGGCCATAATAATATCCATTATCACAAGTGAATAATAGGATATTATTCACTGCACTACTGTCAGATGCTTCATAGATTTAGCTCTAAAATTATATATTTATTTAATATGATATTTCCTCATTACACTAAAATACTCTAACAACTAACAAATATGGGTATACATTTTCAATCGAGGGCCAATCTACTTTTAATGCATCAATTTATAGCCTGTTCATTTTGAAGAGTTTCGTACTGTTGAGCAACTCAAATGCTCTAAATACGTAGGTATTACCATTGGTTGCGCACAAGCACTGGAACAGCTCAAAAGCACGAAAATTTTCAAAACGAAACTATATTAATCAACTTTTATTACAAAATATAGGATGACAAGTTCTCCAATTAATTTCTAAAATGTCAACTTGACTTTTTTCCAGACTTGTAATAGAATGGTCCTGCCACGGTCGCAAAATGTTGAAAAACTCAAGAAATATATTCAGTACCTAGTCGTGTATAACGTATAGTATGCTACTCGCGTATAATGGCCATTATACGCTCGTTGCATAATATACTATTCAATAAGATTACAGCGCTCCGAAAAATCTTGAAAATCATACCTAATTAGGTATTAGGTATGATTTTCAAGATTTTTCTTAGGTAGAAAATTCAGTTATAACATAGGTTTTGCATAATTTTCAGTGACAATTAGAAGGTTCATGATTGTATTTTAAAACATAGACTTTTGAAATTATCGATTGACACAATGATTCGGCAAAACAAGTTTTAAAAACTGTTCCCAGAAGTAAATTCAAGCAAACTCTCATTTGAATTGATGGAAATTTTTTTTTTATTTTGAAGTGTTTGTACCACTGACTTTGTCTACGTTCGGAAAGTTGAGACGGACCTGTAACAAATAATCCACTCTGCAGAAACGATATCAGTATTGCTGCAAATTTCAACACAAAATACAAGCTCAATTTGATGAAACACAGCAGAATTAATATAAACGCTCCGAGTATTCAAATAAGATCATTAATATTCCATGTTTTCTTCTGGGTTGCACGTTGAAATGAAATATTAGTGAATGAAACTTTATACATTGTTGTATGCTCAATGGAAATTTTTCGGTGAAAAAAAAGTAGCTGTTAATGAAATTCTGAATGAATATTATTGTTTTTAAGCAGCTTTGATCCTATTTTAATATTCTCTCAGACAAAATTCTTTTTGAATGTTCTCATCGTACCTTAACCTTCCACGCAAATTAGATACCCTAATTTTCATTAATCGTTTTTAATAATTGTGCATCCTGTTAAAGAAAGACAATTTCGAAAGACCATAAGTATATGTAATAAATATACGACATTCAGAAATATGATGCTGCTTGGTATTTCATAATAAGTGTCTTGAATTATAGAGTCGTTTCTTATTCATTATTCTTTATTATTGTTAAAAAATTTATCATGAAAAATGCAATTACATATATGTATATCACAATGAAAGATTGTCCCCTCAACTGTAGAAATGAGAACTCGAAATATTTTAAGATATTTTTTCTGAGCCGACTTTGTTATTTTTGAGGAATCTTACTATACTTAATACCTTCTCTCATATGGAAGCTTGGCATTTAAGTATTTCAACTATGTGTGTGGAGTTGGCCCAGCACTTTTGAATTCACGAAAAAGTTCGTGCTTCTTTGTGCCATTCTTCATTTTCAACATTCTATGCTGTTCCCGATATACAAAAATCGATAAATGGGTCACAGCAAAAATTTTCGAAAAATTGGATTTCAATGACTGAAAAAATTTGGCCGTTCGGATTTTTCCGAAAGTTCCTCTAGTTTTCTGAGATATCGAAACTGAAAATAAAGTTTAAAAAAAGTTAGCCCAGCACTTTCGTTTTTTCCGCTCAGTAATAAATGGACAAGTTTGTGCTGTCATGTGCCGTAAATATTTCTACGAAAATTTTCTAGATTTTTCAGCAATCTAGAAAATAATTTTAGTTTCTTCCAAAATGAAAATGTTCAGAAAGTTGTGCTACTCCTAGGCAAAGTTGCAACGTTGTGATTTTCAAGAATATCCTGGTAATACACCCAAAAAATGATGAAATAAGGACAAAAACCCCAGCACTTAATTTTTTTTATAAAAATCGTTTTATCAGATTGTGCTGTGTAGTTGTGCCAACTTGCGCAGTGCAGATTTTCAAAGAATTCGACAGATTTTTTTCCGTTATATTTCAAGAACCACATAAAATTGAGAAAAAAACGACATGAAGCAGAAAAATGCAAGCACAATCAAAATTCATTCAAAAATCCGAAAAGTGATGAGCCAACTTCATACACAACTTCATATCAATTGAAATATAATCGGGGAGGATTCTGCATTTCTAGATAACTTTTTTAGGTTTTTGCTCCCACTCTCTGAAACAGAAATATTTAGGTAATTTTTAATTAAGATGATATTCTCCTGCGTAAATCCTTCACTTATTTGTCAGGAGCAAATTCGTTTTGAAAAAATTGTTGCCTAACAGTAAAACTAAAAAAGAAAATAAATGAAAAGGATAACGAAATGTTTCGGTGCCTATATCAGACACCTTCTTCAGACGAACTTGGAAAATCTTTGGAATTGTCTTTTGTCGTTTGTAGTCTAATCGACATTGAAAGTTGTCAACACATAGAGATGTTGATACATTTATTTTTGAAATTTCCTGATGTTATTTCTTCCTTCAATAAATCAATCCAAATACGATCTATTCCAACAGAACTATTGGCCAAATTATCTACTTCATCTAAACAAAATACATGTGGATTCCTTAATTTTCCTTCCAAATTATCAGGTTCTGTCATTAGAATCTTTGTGTTGTTCCAGTTCATTTTTTGATCTCCGCTATTTGAACAAACATGATCAGCGATTTGTGATCTTGTAATGCCTCTCGTTTTGATGTTGTTCTTATCTTTGCGTTTTCTTATCTCTAAAGGTCTTAATATCTCTCCTGTATAATATTTCCCATATATACAGGGACTATTGTAAAAACAATTTTTTGTTTTTTGTGTCTCATTCATTGGTTTAGAATGGCTAGAATGGATCTCAAATCATTTTGTGTTTTGAAAAGAGTTCTCATGTTGAATTTTGGTATCAATTCTTCATGTATTGAATGAGTTCAATCAAATCAGAGGATTCTTTCTTTTAATCAATTGATAACATTTTTAATCATCGAAAAGTCTGCTTGTTCATATAGATTCACAACTGAAATGAATTGATAACGAAGAATCGTAACTGTTTAATATTACTTTTTCATTGCCTTCAGGTTGCGTGAAAAAGAACTGATTCAGAAGTCCAACCGTATAGCGGATTGCCTTCTATATTCAGCCAAAGACTTCATCGTGCACAATGAATACCGTGAAGTCTTCACCCCCAATTACGATGTCATCTTCAGAGGGAAGCCAACCAGCATCAGTTTGGGTAACGTAAGAACTTCTCAGGGCGATTTGAGGGACTTGTCAACTCTCAATAGACAAAGGTCCTGGAGTTGCTACGGCAACGAAAAGGAAATGTGTTTCTTTGGAACGTTCTCTCTGAAGGATTTCAAAGTGAGTTTAATGAATATTTGTTTTCAATTGCTCATCAGTTTCGTTTGTACCGAGTTCCTTCAATTGTTAATTTTCAATTTAAACCATTATTGAGTTTCGTGTCCAAATTTGGATCCTTTCAATGAGTTTTGTTATTGGATATTAAATCATTATTGAGTTTTGTGTCGAAATTTAGGTCCTTTGAATGATTTTTGTTATTGGATATTCAGGTTTATCCTTATTTTCATTTTCTGTCTTTTTTTGTAGAAACTTCGCAATAGATTCATTACTTGAAAGGAATATTGGCCCTCAGAAAAAGATCTGAATTATTTGAATACAAAATTATTTCCAACTCTGAAATATACCAGTACTACACAGGGTGCCTACTTTTGAAGTGGATAAACTTCAAGGGGAGATTATGCGATTTATTTGCAACAAAAAATGTTATATAACATGTGGTCGGAATTTTGACTGTCTGCAATTCAACATAAATAGCGACAAATGGTCTCGAACTATTGACGCGTTCGCTACGCTCAAGCGTTAAAATATCTTTACCATTAGTCGCTGTTTTTAATAACCTAGTTGATTAAATAGCTATTAATAGACTACGTTGAAAAAAAAATATTCAATGAACTTTTAATAAAATTTTACTCCTTTTCAGTACACTTTTCGCCAATATGAAGCTGACTATGACTCAACGAAAGTTTTAGGAAACATCAACATGTCTGTACACAAAAATGAAATTCTCTTAAAAATCAAGTTTCTGAAGACTGATTCAACCTCGGAATATGTATTGACGGATGTGAGCGTTCAGGACATAAGGTGAGTTAGGAAGAAAATTGAATGCCTGTTGGGACTAACGGTAGCTAAGTGTAGTTCATTCTCGAGTTAAACTGGTTCAGTATCACTGGCCCGTTAACGAACTCAAACATCAAAATTATTTGCAGTTTCTTCAACGGTTCGTAACTCCGTTCAAGTAGCAGTGAGACTGAGAAGAGAATAGAGAATTAGCGAAACGCAAATAGAGGCCCAACATAAATAAAGGCATCTGCTCATGCGCATCAAAGGATATATATATATATAAATGATAAATTATTTTGACAGTTCTCTCATACTTTTTGGTTTTTTATGTCAGGTACCAGGTATGAACCCTGGTCAGGTACTACTATCTTTTTTTTTGATGCAATGATCAGTTTGAAATTCTTTATTAGTGGGAGAGTGAGTAGAACATTTGATATTGTATATTGTGAACATTTTGGAAAAAAATTAATAGCGAGATTGAAAATAAATGTCTCAAATTCACTTATAAGGACGTAGTAATATTATTGGGATATTGACGAAGAATTCCTTCATGAATGCTGAAATGTGGGAATAAGTGAGAAATGGACAATTTCATTCAATAAAAAATTATTTTTCAGCAACCGTTCTTTTTCTTCGACAATTTTGCATTTCCTGTTCAAGTACGAGAAGTACGTACCGGGAAGTATGCTTTTAAGAAACCACAGATGATCATTACCAAATCAACGAACCGACGGCTAACAATTCACATGAAATTAGTTATTAAAAGTTTGCATATTGTACGCAACACGCTCGAAAATATTTTTTGGTACCCAGACTTCCAGAAATTTGTCTTTTGGTCCAACTTTTTATATTTTCCAGATATTTCAATAAAGTAACTTCGGAAACACATGAAATTCTCAAGTAGCAAAATGAAAGAAATGCCTCAATAAAGTTGACAGGAAGTAATTCCTTTCGATAGCTCGAATTTTAGACCAACGTTAAGGTTTTTTTTTACAGTATCCTTCAAAAGAGTTAGGTCTCTATTTGGGTATCGATAACTCTCTATTATGAAGATTAGCAGGTTGTAAATCCACTATAACCTAAGTACAACTCGCGGTGGAGTTAGAATAGTTTATTCAAGACAAAATGAGAAAAAAATGTTAATGGAAAATAAATGGGAACAGTTTATATATTAATTGTGACGGCACACAGCTTTCGTCGTGGGCCGCTTACCGGAGTGGCTGTAATCTGCAAAATTCGCATATTATTTGCCCTACAAATGGTACTTATAATAATGAATAAATGAGGTCGAACATTGCTTCCTGGTAATTCTCCATAGGATTTCAATTCTTGATTTTCAGATTTAATTTCTTTTAGGTATTCCATAATGTTCAGATTGCTATCGTATGCACGTCCCGACTGCCGGACAGAATCACTTTTGATCTTCAATTCTTCATCGGAGAGTCCAACAAAGAATTTGATAATCCATTAAATCATCAATACAGCTAGAAATGTTCATGGAAACAATTCATTTCGATAATAACTGGATGATAATGATAAAAAGAACTAGAAAGAACATGGTGCGCTATCCACAAAGAAAAGCTAGTAAAAATTCGGAAATACTGTAACCCAGTTTGAAAGAAAACAAATGAACAGTTGCGAAATGAAACGAACTGGAGCAGATGTCCAGTTTTATTATTGGAGCATCAACGCCATGGTCCTTTATTACAAAGCTTTCCTCATTTTAGTCCAGTCAAAATAGACATTCCAGTTTGCATTAATTCCCAACAAGCTGGATTTTTGTGCAGGGTCTTGAATACGTCATTACAAATGATATGTCAAAGTCCCCATCGATCCCGCTTGTGCGTTGTTTTTTATTCGAGGTCAAAGGTCACAAATTTGCGTTTTTTTGCGTATATCTCTGAAACAACGAGAGCTATCGAAAAATGGTTCAGACAAAGTTTGTAGATCGTAAAATTGTCTACAAAAAATATTTTAACACTTTTCTTGTACGATGCACTGTTCTCGAATTATGGCTATTTTAAACATAGAAAATACGAATATACACTCATACGTGGCCAGTATGCATCATCGATGGAGGATACCTGTTGCATCGTGTTGTGTGGGATCGAGAGAACACATTTGAGGATATTTTGGACAAATATCTTCAGTATGTTCGTAGACACTTTGGTCACAACGTTACTATAATATTTGACGGTTACACTGATTATACAAAAAATATCAAAGCTGCAGAACAACGTCGTCGAGCTAAACAAACATCTTCATCGTCTGATATCGTTTTTGATCGATCAATGACTGTTCCGACAAACCAACAGCAGTTTCTTGCTAATACTCACAATAAATCTCGTTTGATTTCGATGTTATGTGAAGAATTTGCAGCTGCCAATGTTGTTGTGAAACAAGCTCAAAATGACGCTGATGTCCTCATTGTTGAAACCGCAATTGAACAATTCCATAGCACCAATCCAACTATCGTTGTTGGAGAAGATGTAGATTTGTTAATAATATTAACTGCACGAAACACCTAGTGATAAGATCATTTACTTTTTAAAACCTGGGAGAGCTCAAGTTCAAACGAAAATATATTCTTCACAAAGTTTAACTGCATATCCAAAATGTCAGCCTCATATATTATTCCTTCATGCGATAACTGGCTGCGATACGACATCAGCAATTTTCAAAAGAGGCAAAAATACAGTATTCAAATTGTTTGAAAAACGTGAAGACTTGATTGATAACGCAAAAGTATTTACAAATATTAACTCGTCAGCAGATGTTATCCTCACCAATGGAATTCGTGTTCTCCTTGCTATGTATGGAGCTCCAACAAAATGGAATCGATAGACAAGTATAGATATTTGAGTTTTGTGAAAAATACAAAAAACAATAAGAGAGTGCAGTTATCTTGTCTCCCTCCAACATCTGCTTCTGCTAATCAACACTTGTTTCGTGTGTTCTACCAAGTGCAAGTGTGGCTAGGCAATGATCTAAATCCTGAAGATTGGGGCTGGAAATTGATGAATAATAGTTTGGAGCCAATCCAGACTTTACTGCCACCTGCTCCAGAAAAATTACTCAATACAATTTTTTGTAATTGCAAAAAAGGCTGCACAAACAATTGCGGGTGCAGAAAAGTTGGATTGTATTGTTCATCGGTATGTACCAATTGTCAAGGCCAATCTTGCACCAACATTGAATCAAATACAACAGATGAAGATTGTTTCGAAATTGATGAGGATATAACTGATATATCTCTCTTCTTGGAGCAGTCTACACAAATCGAGCAAGAAGAGGAAGAAGACAGTGATGAAGAAGAAATGAGTGACTATGAAGAATTTGATGTTGAATGATGATGTAATTTTCTTGATGTTAAAATTTTCATTAAATTTAAATAAAAAAAAATTCATCAATAAAATAGTGTTCCATTACATTCCCTCGATCAAAATATATTGTGGAGTATTCCTACTGGGGAAACCACGTTAAAAAAAAAGCGCCGTGTACACTACCTCAGAGGTGGTTCGGAAATGTGTGCATATAGTCGAAAATACGACTTTCCTGCGCTCTAAAGTCACGATATCTCGAAAGCGAGAAAAATGTTGAGATATTTTTTGTAGACAATTTTACGAACTACAAACTTTGTCTGAATCTTTTTTCGATAGCTCTCGTTGTTTCAGAGATATACGCAAAAAACGCAAATTTGTGACCTTTGACCTCGAATAAAAAAACAACGCACAAGCGGGATCGATGGGGACTTTTGACATATCATTTGTAATGACGTATTCAAGGCCTCCACAAAAATCCAGCTTGTTGGGAATTAATGCAAACTGGAATCATAATTTAGTCTATTTTGACTGGACTATTTCTCAAGTTATCAACTTGGTAGTTACAAACACACGTTCAACAACATATTATTTTGGATGAACAAATGATGCAAACACTACTGATTGTTTATAGAAAAACTGGAAATTTCATTTCAAAATACAGGCTGCTTTTGGATTAAAGTCTCATCTTTTGACATGTCATAGACCATATTATACTAAAAATCACCTTCATGAAATGTTAGCCACGAGAAAAAGGACCCCGGTGTTGGTTTCTTATTCGTTATTCCCAAATTTCATCCGACTAGTGAATAGTTCACACAAAAAAAGTTTGGTGTATCGGAAATTTAAGGTCAATAATGTGGAAGAAGAACAGCCTGTATATGAATTTCAAATATCCGATATCTTTTTAAGCCTATTGTCGTATTCCAATATATCATGATAATATGAAATATATTACATTTTCAACAACTCTGATATTTCCAGATTCCGGATAAGGTAAAACGTCATCGTTTGCTTGACATTATTGGAATATACTGCATACGTGAGGATATACCTATAGATATGCCTATATAAAAAGTATCGAGAAATTTTTGTCATGGTTATTGTTGACTATCGTAAAACTTAGATTCGGTTATATTTTTTTGTCACTTTTAAATGATTTTCTACTGGGTGTTATAGGAATGCTTAGTATTTTCAGAACTCATTGAAGACCTTGAAATCAGTGAAAATTTCAAACAACATCAAATACTAGCGCAACCAGATTCGATATTCGATTAATATATATCTTTTGATTATCTTGTTCAACGAATTTACAACTGAAATGTATTTCAGTCTGTCCATCAAAGAAATCTCAGCTCTGATGTTAGCATTGAAATTTTGCATATTACTTTGACGTACTATTTTTCCGTATTTTGCATCCGATTTGTGTTGGTTGTGAGTGAGTTTTTCAAGTAAGGCCAATGGAAGTGGTCCTGGAAATTTGGCTCTGGTTCTTGCCGTGGATCTTTTGATGCAGTGAGGTTCTATGATGTTTCGGGTTTTGATTGGAATTTCCTTGCTAACTGCTTCCTTCAAATGGTTGTTCATTTGTGGATGCATAGAGCCATGTGTTGGAAGGGCTATGTAGGGAGTTATAAGGGTGACTCATCTCAGTAATCCTTCTGAGTGATGATGTTTCTGCCACTTTCAATTTATTATTTAGGTGATTTTCTGCTATTATCAAGAATAACTCCTCTATACTCAATCAGAGGTCTACATAAAGACTTGTATATGTAGCCTGCCGTTGTAGTAGTAATACCTTCTTTTGTAAGTAAATGAACGGAAGTATAGCTAGCTCGGCGGATGGATGATGATTTGATGGTAGCTGTATGCGGATTGTAGTTCAGTTTTCCAACCAAGGTAACTCCAAGGTATTTGGTGTGAGTTTCTGGTGGCAATCAGTTAATATTTTGAAAACCCAAAATCGCTCATAACTCCAAAACGGCTCATTTGCATGCTGTAGATTGTAGGTAGTTGAAGGGGTTACATTTCATTGCAACAATTCAGAGCTGATTTCACAACTGCGTTACAGCTTGTTTGCAGTCCAGATATTCAATTAATTAACTTATTAACTTCAAGGAGATAGATCCGTGTTTCTGTTATAATTCAGATATCTAAGAGATTCTTCGAGCAGGCAAATGGCTATTCATTCTGTAACTGAGTGAACGTTTCCTCTTCTCTTCTCTTCCCCGCTTGATCTATTCTCGTCAATTTCTGTTGAGACAACTATCATCACATAAATACTAAGGCGGCAATGTCCTATAAGAAAGTCAGTGAGGAGAAGTTACTTACTTCTTACTGAGATCCAAGTACTTTTTGGACCTTGCAGTTTTAAAGCTCCTTCGGAATGATTCATTCCCAAAGACTCCTCCGAAGTGCTTTTTCTTACAGTTAATTTCCTCTGCCAAATACTCTTTTCTTTGTGCCTTTTCCATACTACAGAAGGGTTTTGGGCCAGTAGGTGGCGTTTGTGCTCCCTTACTGACTAGTGTGTACGCCTTTTCGTTTCCTTCGATTCCTAAGTCATCAGGAACCCATCAGACTAAAGAGACCTTGTTGTTCTTGTGAACTTCATTAAGTTTTCTTTGGCAATCCCATGTCATATTTCAGTTTATCACAACGAAGTTCACTGATCTAATAGCAAATCGACTGTCAGAAAAATCACTATGTCACACCCTCGATAGTTTCTTCCCACTGAAAGTATTTCTGCCTGAAAACACTTCAATAGGAGCCTAACGACAATGTACCGGGTTTTCCACTACAATTTGACCCCTCCTTTAACTTTGTTACTAAAGGAGATACAAAAAAATGTTTTTGTATGAAAGTTTCACGAAATCAACTGAGGTTTTTTGATATGAGCCCAGAAACTGAAATATATACAGGGTGCCAACATATTGATGGCAACTTAATTTTTTCAAATGGAACACCCTGTATATTTTTCCATATTTGGTTAGCTCTTTTTCCCCTGATTTCGAATATGTAACATATGTTGGTCTATCTTTCTTATTCTGAGCACCCCAGAGTTTCAAATTTCAATAACCATCTGGCATAGCGTTTTGGAAGTTCGTGAATATTTAAGTGGCCAATTTGATCTTTGGATTGGTAATGGCGCACCCATTTTATGGCCACCAGATAGTCCCGATTTAACACCGTTAGACATGTTTTAATAGCCGTTCCTGAAGGAAAAGATATAAAATCAACCAATATTAAACCCATAATCGGAACTAATCCCGTCAACGCACAAAGAATAATGATAATATTGTAATGATTAGAAACAAATTTTGAAGCTTCAATTTCTGACTCGAATCAGAGCCATAATAATGCTATCAAAAATAGTCTAAACATTGAGACAACGATATGAACTATGTGTATTGAATGAAGGTGGTCATTTTGAGTAATTTCTTTAGTTGATGTTATTCAAAACTTTGAAACTCTGAAAATTGAAGAGACTAATCTACGTACGCATTTATATTCGAGATCAGGAGGAAATAGCCTATCAAAAAAGGAAGAATATACAGGACAGGGTGTCCCATTCGAAAAAATATAGTTGCATTCAATGTTGTTCACCCTGTATATCTTCCCATTGAAGTTATTATAACTTCAAAAGAGATCATTTTCAGTAAACGCACTCTGCCACTTGTAAAATGATTACAGATCTTGGCAGGTGGTTTCTTAAAATTTGAAACTCTGTGAATCTCAGAATAAAAGATAGACCAACATATGTTACATATTCGAAATCAGGGGAAAAAGAGCTAGCCAAGCATGGAAAAATATACAGGTGTTCCATTTGAAAAATGAAGTTGCCATCAATATGTTGGCCACCCTGTATATATTTCAGTTTCTGGGCTCATATAAAAAAACCTCAGTTGATTTCGTGAAACTTTATACGAAACATTTTTTTTGCATCTGCTTTAGTAACAAAGTTAAAGGGGGGGTCAAATTATAGTGAAAAAACCCGGTACCTATACTTGGTTCTTCTATTGTCTATTTTCAACAATAATGAAAAACTCGAAGAAGGCGTTGATCGTCGATCACAAATTTCAGTATTGCCGTGAACTTATTTCGTTGAGACGCTAATTGATAAAAGTGTCGTATATGGTTACTTTTCCTTCGTTTTCTGGCTGATAGATCTTCGAAAGATCACTCAAGTGTTATTTATATTCGCCCGTTATTACGGTCGTAAAAGTTTCCTCGGAAATCTAATTAACTCCAGGCCGTCTAGATATTATTGCTGCCATACCTGCAATATGTGATGTCGAAATCCAATTGCTCTGGAGCAATTAAACGCTTCTCCTGTGGTTTGTGATTTGGTTTGGGATCATAGGAAAACATTAGCGGAAACGGTCTCTAATTATACAGGGTGTCTGGTGGCAGATTTATATTTTCAAAGTTAAATAAAAAAAATGCTATTTGACATATCATTTAATTAAAACATTGAATGACAAAATAATCATGCGGATTTCATTTTTGAAAATTATACCATCCAAATGTTTTCCATCGAGTTTTACACACTGTTCAAAACGGAGCCTCTTGTTCTCCGCCACACGTTGCAGTAAACTCTGTTTAATTTTGCTGATTTCTCGATGAATATTTTCTCACCCTAGGGCAATGCAATGCTCTTTGGGTGTTTCAGTCGAGGGTTTGCAGGATCTTGGAGACCAGTTTTGCTTATTTACGTGCCTGTTTAAATGGAAATGAGCCTCGTCGCTCCAAAAAATGCGATTCACTGTTTGAAAACGTCCAACATCGTTTGACAAAATGTTTTGCTTGAAAAACGTCATTTTCTTTAAGTTCTTGAACGATTTGAATTTTGAATGGATGAACTTTAGATCCTTTCTTAAAATTTCATGAACAATCGCTCTGGGAAGTCCAGTGAAGCTGCCCTTTTCCGTATCGAAAGTCGTGGATTTTCACGTGAACTCTCTTCAACCAGTTCAATGTTTCCGGGAGTCCTTGAAAATCGACTGGGCCCTGGCCGTGGGTGTTTATAGCCGTAGCAGTTGTGCGGAACCTTTGCACCCAGAAACGAATTAAATTCACACGGGGCCCATCAGTTATCCGTCGAATATCGAAGTGTGAACAAAATTGTCGACGAGCAATTACGTACGAATCGCTACTCTTGAAAAATGCTTCGATGGCGAACGTGCGATGCTCATTCGACCACTGCGACATTGTGACAAAGAAATCCGCATGACCACTGATTCCAACGACACTACCCTCCCCCCGCGCAGTTTATTACTTGTTGAAATATTCGTATTTCAAAACATAAATCTGCCACCAGACACCCTGTACCTAACAATATGGGTGACATTGCGATTATCCATCGATGATTCTATTATGTCGGGCTTCATTTAATGGTGTTCGGTAAAAGGTTCATCAGATTCCTGGATATATAGCTTTTGAGGTAGTGAATAGGTAGATGTAATATTATAATTATCTGCTCTATTCAAAGGTTTCTGGCAGATTTTAGTTTTCAAACTTCAACGAAAATGCGTAAGGTACGTTCACGATTGAAAATGATCAACTGGAAATGAGAAATTGACTCCAGAAAAAACAAGGAATAAGTTTAATCGATACAGAAGTGAATCGTTTTCTGAAGATTGTTTTGAATCCGATGTTATATAGTTCGTTTTTACAGAATCCCTATTGATATTGATAGTGAAGAAGGCGCTGATATCCTTCCACTAGTTCGAAATTCAAAAAGAATAGTATTAGAATAGTACTTCCTTCAATTCACTGATTTTTTCCAAAGCTAATGAAATACAGTGAAACTTTTCTATAACAAAGGCACTAAATCCTAAAAAAAATTCGTCATAAAGAAATTCGTTAAACAGAAAATTTGTTTCTATTGTCGGCCATATCGAGACTCGCGATCAACTTCACTGATAAATAAATTCAAATTTATCGTTCAAACTTAAGCACTTCCTTTTAGACATTTTCGCACAACTTTCACACTAGCGTAATGGTTAGATTGAAACTAAATAGCCAGGGGTGTATTTAAAAACTGTTTCAGATAGTTTCCTCTGCCCGCCGTAATGATTTAGTAGGACGTCTGGAAAATTTTCAGAAAAAAACCCACCCTTATACCTTCTTACCAATACCCATTCAAAGAGTGATTTTCTTCGAATATTTCGTTATGAAGAGAATTTACTTCATTTGAAGGTTGTTTTTAACAGGGAATTTGTATTCAAGGTGAAATATCTTGTACGAAATTAGTTACACAGAGAAATTCGTTATACAGATGTTCGTTATAGGGAAGTTCCACTGTATTTACATAAATATCGTAAGTATTTTCTGGCATTGAGTACCTATTGACAGAACTGAATTGTCAGATAATAGGTTAACAAGTGACAAAAGAACTTGAGTACTATCGTTTGTTTTCGATGTGGTTTTCCATACAGGTTCGAATAATTTATTGGAGGAATATTGAATCCATACTTGGAGCTAATAATGTACACCTATAAGGAAGTTATGTACCATTATCATTTTAGTGTCTGGATACAGCTGTTTCGACTTTTGGGTCTCCTCAGTGCAGAAGACAAATTTTTAATGACAGGAACTCTAAGTATTTTTATCGATTCGAAGTGAACCGGGGCGTTCATTCTCGGAATCCCTAGTTCATGAACATATACGTATATAGTCTGTTCACGAAAGTTTGAGTTGTCGGTTGGCCATGACAATTTGACATATTCCACTTGACATATTCCACTGTGTTTTATTAAAATTTTAGGTTATGTTTTTCATTTTCTTGTCAGATTGAACGCAATTTGTCAATACCTATTGCATAGAGTTCTCTGATAACTCGAAAGATCGTCGGACGAGACCGGGTACATTCGACAACGTTGACTTTATTTTACGTTACGACAGTAAATACTGCCAACTTCAGATAAATAAACAAACGCATACTATGCTTTCAAACTTTCGTGAACGGACTATACGTTCGTGATCGAGTAAAATCGAACGAATACTTTGAAGTAAGTCAATTTTCGAGCATATCGTCAATGACAATTACTTGTTGAGACGAAAGCGTATGTTCATTCCGAATGGATATTACAATTTGCAGAAATTTACGGTCAAAACGTATACGTACATCGAACGAGTGATCCCAAGAATACACCCAGTCCAAACCGACTTGGCTCCGTTACGGGAAGTATAGAATAGGTACTTGAAAAATTTAAGAAAAGCCCTGAGCAAGAGCTTTGAGCGCTCCATCTTTGGTGGAGTAATAAGACTATTATTTCAAAACTTAATATAGAATTTGAAATTGATACCAAACAGATAAATGCAGAATCTCAGCAAAATCGGAATTATTCAAAAAATGAAATGTGTAAAAAATAAATACCTAGATACGAAAATTAAATTCTATTGTTCTGATGATGCGATTCCCTTGAAATTTTGCATGAATATTCTGTATGGTAGTTTTCATTTTCAAAATGAATTTCACTCGAATCGGATGTTCTGTTATGGAAATATCATAGACATAGAGAATGGACTGAGCAATCCCTATTTAGCTTCATGGAAAATATGACTGAAAAATGGAAAGAAATGAAACCAATTCGCGGCCAATACTTGACTTTTTCTAGAATTTTGATTGGTTCTTACTCACCACAGATTCAGAAAAAAGGACAGGTAATGGCCGCGATATGGCATCCTCTCTTTTCTGATTAGTGACACTTTCAGACGGTATTGCTCAGTCATTCTCTATGTCTTTTGGAAATATAAAGAATCTTTTTTCAATATTTCAATTGAATTTTCTATGGTTCTGTTGAAACTATGGCCACAAAATTTTGCACGAATATTTAGTATATCAATCTTTATTCACAGGAAAAATTTCACCTGAATCGGATATCCTGTTATGAAGATATAATCATTTTTCTTTTCAATATTCCACTTGAATTTTATATGGTTCTGTTGAAACTATGGCCACGAAATTTTGGATGAACATTCAGTATACCGATCTCCATTCACAAAAAAAAAAAAATCCCCCGACTCGTATTTCTTTTATGGAAATATGAAGTTTCTTCTTTTCAATATTCCAATTGAATTTCTATGGTTCTGTTTCCACTATGGTCACACAATTTTGCATGAGGCTTGTTATCAGCATCTTGCAGTTGGCTGTAACATTTCATTCCGACTGGTTTTGTATTTTCTGAGATATTGAGGAACAAAAATTTTGAATGGACATATTTTATGGAACACCCTATATGATTTAGCTGGCTAATGAACTTAAACGAGCCAATTCGGACCCGAAGTCATCCTGAAAATTTCAAGCCTCTAGGACAATCCCTTCGAAAGTTATTGTGCTAACGGACGGCCCCACGGACAGAATTGAATTTGACCACGAATTCGTCATCAGGTAGTGCAACCATTTTCGGCTCAAAATTCGAAAATTACAGACATTTAGGCAAAACGGTATAGCACTCGTTTAAGTAGAACGAACGCTCAACAAAGCTCCCTCTATAACGCAGAAACCCTCAAGGATGTGCCTCATGTGCTATGATGTTCATCTATTTTAAGTTTAAAAACCTGCCATCAAATTTTATATTCATAAAAAATAATAATGATTTCTATTTCAGCGATGTTGACGTGGACATTTCCGGACTCGCTTCATTAGGATGGTTATCTCAGAGGATAGTTTCATGGACCATCGCACATTTAGAACCAAGGGAAAGTTAGTACTGGAAAAAATTATAAGAGAGGCTTTCGACTACGCAGTTGAGGAGGGCAATTCGGCAAATAGTTGTTCGGAAGTTACGAAAAAAGGAAATAATAAAGTTAGCTGAAATAAATTATTATTAGCACTGTTGATATTCAATTTGATGCAGTTTCCCAATTCTAATTAATATATTCTGGAATGAAGTAAAAGTTTATTAGATTGTCTGGGTCAAAGGATAGTGATACACTTATATACAGGGTCTTTCACGAGGAACCTCACCCATATTTATACGGGAAACTACTGAACGTTTTTTCATGAAATTCAGCACTTATAGGTATTTCAAGATGCTGATAAAATCTAAAATATTTTCAAGGCAATAGTACCTCCGGGTTTTCCGGAAATGACGTCAACTTCCGTTTTTCAAATTAGAACACCATTTTTTTATTGCAGAAATAGATTCCTTAGAAAATTTCAAGTTATTTTGATGTAACATTTTTCAGTATTGGTTGGAAAATTCTCTCTGAGCGGGAAAATACGAAAAAAAGTCGAAAATAGAGCTCCGCTGAAACAAGAATATCTTCGAGGTTTTTGGATGGAAATTTTTCATTTTTGGGATTTTTCAAGATGTAAGATTGATGTATACACTTTAAAAATCGAAATCGCGATTCATGATACAGGGGGTGAAAAAATCGCTTTCAAAGTTAGGGATGACAAAATCGTGAAAAAATCAATTTTTTCAAATCAGAACCCATTTTTTATGGCAGATATTGAATCTACGTTAAAAAATAATGTGAGTGATGCATCACACCCTGCCCTAAAGTGGATATTTTCTGAGTTATTCACAAAAAACTGTTTTCGTCTTGAATTTTCAGCTATTTCTTTTCCCTTCACGCCAAAAGATGAAATTTTCAGGAACTGTTACTTACCCTTGTTTTAGATTTTACTACCCTAATATGCAAGAGAAAAAAGTTACAGGTTGTTCCTAAATAGATGGCGAATTTTGATTCGAATTATATCGGAAACCTCTTTATTTCAACTAATCGGCCATCGGTTTTCTCTCCAGTGATAAATAAATAATTCCTTAAGAACCATATGCAAAAACTTACCATGTTTTACATTCTTTTTTTTTTAATGATAGATATCATTAATTAATCTGCCAAATCAAAATTCGCCATCTATTTAGGAACAACCTGTAACTTTTTTCTCTTGCATATTAGGGTAGTAAAATCTAAAACAAGGGTTAAGTAACAGTTCCTGAAAATTTCATCTTTTTGGCGTGAAGGGAAAAGAAATAGCTGAAAATTCAAGACGAAAAACAGTTTTTTGTGAATAACTCAGAAAATATCCACTTTAGGGCAAGGGTGTGATGCATACACTCACATTATTTTTTAACGTAGATTCAATATCTGCCATAAAAAAATGGGGTTCTAATTTGAAAAATTGATTTTATACGATTTTGTCATCCCTAACTGTGAAAGCGATTTTTTTACCCCCTGTATCATGAATCGCAATTTCGATTTCCAAAGTGGATACATCAATCTTACATCTTGAAAAATCCCAAAAATGAAAAATTTCCATCCAAAAACCTCGAAGATATTCCTGTTTCAGCGGAGCTCTATTTCGATTTTTTTTTCGTATTTAATAATAATCTTTATTCACAAAATACAAATAAAAAACATACGTGAATAATTTTGACCCATCAAAATATTACATGGGGAGTCATCAAATCAATATTAAAAGGCATTAGCACTGTCAATAAGTAGGTTACAAAACATTTAAGGTATATCACAAACATTACATATATGGACGTACAAATTTATCAGTGAAATAAAAGTAAAAATATTTAAATCACAAATATCACGTAAAATTAATAAATTAACATTGAAAATAATTAGTATAAACACAAACATCATATATGGACACACTATTCAAATGACCAGACCAAAATTCTTCCATTGTGTAGTAGCACTTTTCATGTAGGATTTTTTTATCTCCTTCTTCAACTTTTGTTTACTCATTTTTTTGAAAGCCTCAGGTATTTATTATAAATTTGAATGGCTTCATGGTTGATACTGAGTTGAGCCGCTGACAACCTGTGATATGGTGTTGAGAATTTTCCTGCATTTTTCCCGCTCGGAGAGAATTTTACAACCAAAACTAAAAAATGTTACATCAAAATAACTTGAAATTTCTCAGGAATCTATTTCTGCAATAAAAAAATGGTGTTCTTATTTAAAAAACGGAAGTTGACGTCATTTCCGGAAAAACCGGAGGTGCTCATGCCTTATAAATATTTTAGATTTCATCAGCATCGTGAAATACTTATACATAAGTGCTGAATTTCATGAGAATACGTTCAGTAGTTTCCCGTATAAATATGGGTGAGGTTCCTCGTGAAAGACCCTGTATTATTCAAGCTGTATGTATAAAAATTTTGTCTCTTTAGTCCTTTAAACATGTACCTATATTAATTTGTAGATCCTTGAGAAAGGTAATTATCATTACCGAAAGCTTGGATAATATATAACCGTAGGTTTCACAAAGCTTCATTGGGCAATCAAATTGTTGAAGGTTTAAGTCGATGGTTTATGTCAAGAATTAAGTGAAAATGGCGCAAAAATGATGACATCTCAATAATCAAGGTGATTGGAGTTATGTGTATCACTGATCATTTGACCGGGATAATCTAATGAACTTTCACTTTACTAAAAATTACGGTCGATAACTAATTTTCATATTCATCAACGACCAGCGTGAAAATTTTTTACGTTCAGTGCTGCCGTTGCAACTATCCTGGCATTCCAGCTTGTGGTATTATTCCTGGACGGGGAACCCTGATGATGGCCTAGGCAGGAAGCGCACGGTTTTTACAGAATAAATTTACCACACTGAAGTACTCCTTTACCTTTCTTTCTTTTTATTGAACTTTGTGTGCTCAACCTATTTTTTGAGAATAACAATAGGGGAAGGAGGGGCAAGATGACGACAGTAAGCTAAAAAAACTCATAAAACGATTATTTGCTCATTTTACGGTGTGAAAAAAAACTATTCTGTCATTTACTATTATTGAGTTTTCAATAAAAAATTTGTATCACTTGCGAGTTACTATTTGGAGTGAAAAATTTGAAGTTTATCTGCTTACGTCATTTTCGTCATCTTACCCGACGTGGAGGGTAAGATGACGAATTGTGGAGACATCAGGAGATACGTATTCTAACAAACATATAGGTAGCTATATAAAAAAAATTACAA
This sequence comes from Propylea japonica, assembly GCA_013421045.1. Lineage (NCBI taxonomy): Eukaryota > Metazoa > Arthropoda > Insecta > Coleoptera > Coccinellidae > Propylea > Propylea japonica. The sequence goes on from CM024247.1 coordinate 32,374,659, forward strand.
ATCAAGGTAAGATAAATTTATTCTAGGTTTTTATTCATTTTCGCCTCTTTAGTGTTCATTCCTGTGCACTCTTTACATTTGCTACAGCAAAACTATATTTAATTTTTTCCACGTTCACTGCAGATAACGCTCTTTCATCATCAGCATCATTTTCAGAGTCAGCAAATTGTAGATCTATTGAGAATCGTTAGATTTTATTTTTCTCCTTACTATAGTTTTTGTTTTACTTTCTGTGCTTTTTTACTTTTTTCTAATCTCTCATTTTTTTTTCTGAAGAATCGTTAGATTTTATTTTCTCCTTACTAGTTTTTGTTTTACTTTCTGTGCTTTTTTACTTTTTTCTAATCTCTCATTCTTTTCTGATCTCGTAATTTTCTTCTTCTCTGCGTATGCATATGATCAATAGAGTTTAGTTCACCTCATCAGGATATTTCTTAACATATCTTCTGAGAGTAGCTTCTGGAATTTGATATGCTTTGAAGCTGCATTTACACTCAACTCTTGATTTTTTATTTTAGTGAGTGCTCTTTTCATATTATCTTTCGACCATGATTGCCTGTCAGTTTTTCTTTGATATATTTTACCCATATTTATTCAAACCTGAAGTTAAAAACATGACCTAATAAATATTTCTAATTATGTAGGGTAAGATGACGAACAACTCGTCATCTTACCCGCATTTGGCATTTTTATTTGTAAACGTCATAAAATGAAATTCATCACTCCCAACAAATGTTTTCAATACTCAAATTTTTCCTGAAACATGATAGTTTCGAAATAAAATTAGACTTACAGAAAACGAAATGAAGAAAACACTAAAAACAGTAATACTCGGAATCACATATATTGTCTCAACCAACACCCGACATGTATCAACTCCCATATCTTACTGAGCTCTCGTCGTATTTTGCTGCCGATAAAAGGCTTGAAGAATAGGACTATTTTTTCACGTTTGACAGAAGCTGTTGCTGAAAGACTTATATATTTAGGAAATATCGAGAATTCGTCATCTTACCCTATTCGTCATCTTACCCTCCTTTCCCCTACCTATGTGTCAAAAAGAAAAAATCATATCCAAGGATATTCATCATTATATCAGTTTTTATGCAATATATTATGCATATATGTTCCAGAGAGGAATCCATTACTTATAAAATACTTTCAAAATAATATTGAAAAATTAAAAACAAGTTTATTTCGCATACATCTACAAATAAATGCTTATGCTAATACAGGGAAAGTAGCCATTGTAGCTATACCACAGGTGTTGTTTTTATTCCTGACTATTCTGAAATATCCTTCTTCACCCCAATCTGAACCAAAAACATTCTTAACAATATAGTAGTCAATTCCATTTTCAGTTCCATAACCAACTGCTAAGACTGTATGCAAAATTCTATTGCTGTCACAAGTTTCATCGTCAAAAATGCCAGCTCTATATCCCATAAGATTTTCCGTGAAGTCCATACCAACAGAAATGGGACCAATCTCGGCAATAGCTTTCTGAAGAGCCTCTTCCGAGCCACTGACGACCTTTTTGTATGTTTTCAGTTGAGCAACACTTTTCTTTTTGTCGAATGTACACATATATCTGTCATGTCCAACAGGAGGATAATCTACTTCGGTTTCAATTCCATTCTGTTTGACGTATTCGTAACAGTTGGTGACAAGACCTCCAGAACATCCAAGATTACCCTGCTCGCGAGTACAGTCAACAAAGTTTTGGACGCTGAGATTTGCAGATATGCCCTTGACGATTTTGAGCTGTCCTTCGATAGCTTCGGCCTGAAACAGATTTTATTGAGTGTGACTTCCTTTTTTATGTCATAGGATAGAGCAGAAGTTTTTTCTATTAATTCACCAGTGAATTTTAAAATTTTTTATCCACGACTACTATATAATCTAGCCATTTACGTCTGTAGGCTCGGCCAAATAATATCCATTAATCACAAGTGATAAAATGAGATATAATTCACTGCTGTCAGATGCTTCATAGATTAAGCTTTGATATAATATTCTTTGAATGGGTATTTCTTCAGTATTCTTAAGTACTGCAACTAACAAATATGGGTATACCTTGTCAATCGAGGGCCAAATCTACTCTTATTATAATAATTAAAGCATTTTTTGTTACTAAATATAGAATGAACAGTTCTCCAACATTTTCCCATGGGCCAACTTGACTTTTTTCACGCTTGTCATAGAATGGTCTTGTCGCGGTCGCCAAATGTTTAAATCTTCAACAAATCTATTCAGTAGTCGTGGATAAAGTATAGTATGCTACTTGCGTATAATGGCTAATATTCGCTCGGTGATTTTTTCTCCTACGGCTCGTAGCCTGAACTTCACGTGAATAATAGCAATTATACGGTTGTTGCATAAGCATAATATACTATTCTGTTTACCGAACAATGCTCTTGGGCTAAGTTTAGCGGAATTTCTTAAATGAATTCCAAAACGCAGAAAGAAGACAGCTCCTGAAATCCCCGAAGGAATAATCTTGATCGATATTTCTGCCTAAAGTTTCTATATGAGTATACACATGATTTTTTTTTTTGAATGAAAATATTCACAGCGAAATTATTTATCGCCACAAAACTACAATATTCAACTGAAATTGACTTGTAAGAAATAACTACGAAAAATTGAATTATTTTTGGTATTATATCAGGTAGAAAGATTACAATAAATATATTGTAAACATGCTTGAAAAAGGTATGAGCAGCTAGATTTATTTTCGTATCATAAAGAAATTATTTCAAACGCAAATGCAAGTAAATTTGTATTTGGTGCCTATACAGGGTGTTTCAAAAAATGGTGATCCCCTCTCTAGGATAGAAAGAAAATCGAAAAATAATTGGGTTTTGTTCAGTGAAAATTTTTCGTATTCAAGATAGAGGGCGCTTTTTACACGGATTTTACCAACTAGTATTGAACATAACTTTTTAAATATTAGATTTATTGAGCAAAATTTAAAGTGATCTTGAACATCATTCAATTTTACACCATAAAGGTACTCTTGAAAAAATGGGATAATGTGCATCGTTTTCGAAATATTTAGATTTGAAAATTATGAGGTAACACCCGATGCCTGTAACGGTTGGGAGTCAGCTATGAGATCATTGAAGTAATTTGAAACAAAAATATTTCGCAAACGGTACACATTATCGAGTTTTTCAAGAATACCTTTTTTGTATAAAATTGAATTATTTTGAAGTTCACTTGAAATTTTGCTCAATAAATTTAATATTTGAAAAGTTATGTTCATAAGAGGGTGGTACGAACCGTGTAAATAGCGCCCTCTATCTTGAATACGGATGCGGCTACAACATTTTTTTACCAAACAAACTCCAATTATTTTTCGGTTTTCTATCTACCCTAGACAGGGTATTACCTTTTTTTGAAACTCCCTGTATATTATTATATCATTACCAGAGCAAACTCTGGAAAATCGAAGTTTAGCGAAAAACAAATTGATGGAATAAAAAACATAATCCTGATTGCTGTAGTGTTGTTTGAGTAGTTTCCATCTCTTTTCAGCCAATGCCAGCCATCGTCAAAACTTTTATAAATACGAGTAGGTAATGTAGGTATATAGGTTCTCACATCAATTACTTTGATACCTATCTGTATAATATTTTATGATCAAAATTATGTTCTTCGGTTTTTTTCATCTTATTATTAGACCTTAGTTTTGTTGAGATCTACAAATGATTAACTGATGCGTGTTTTAACGATTGACATAAAAGCTGCTTCCATCAATTTTTTTTCTTTCGAAATCATGAAAATTCTTTCCATTTATCGTCTGAATGACGAACACAGGATTGGTCGGATGCTTTGATGTTATCGAAAGAAGTGAAACTAAAACGAAAGAGGTTTAAAAAAGCAACTCTTATGTCGATAGCCGAATACTCTTTTTAGTCATCTATCTCTAAATCGTAAAAATATCTGAGCTTCAGGAATGAGATCAAATTTGAAAAAGAAGAATCGAATTCAAACACTACAAATAGATAAAAATACAGTGGAACTTCCCTATAACGAAGGAGCTAAATCCCAAAAAAAATTCGTTATGAAGAAATTTCGTTATACAGAAAATTTGTTTTTATATAGTTATCAATGTCGCGGTCGATTTCGCTGATAAATTTATTTTTATGATTTTAACTTAAGCACTTGCTTTTAGACATTTTCGCACAACCTTTCACATTAGCGTAATGGTTAGATTGAAACCTAACAGCCAGGGGTGTATTCAAAATTGTTTCAGAAGGATCTCTCTATCCGCGGTAATAATGATCGGGATCTATTACGTACGCCCGGAAAAAAATCGGAAGAACCCACCCTTATACCTTCTTACCAATACCCATTCAAAGAGTGATGTTCTTTGAATATTTCGTTATAGAGAGAATTTACTTCGATTCAGAGCATGTTTTTAACATGGAATTTGGATTCAAGGTGCAATGTCTTGTACGAAATTCGTTATACAGAGAAATTCGTTAAATAGACGTTCGTTACAGGGATGTTCCACTGTAGTTAGATAAAAATCGATTTATCATAGCTGTCGAGAGTGACAAATAATACTACATGTAACGAAAGTTGCTTCCAAATGCAAAAAGTGATTCTTGAAGACATCAGCCGACAAATTTAATCATCATCGTTGAATAATGAAGAAAAAACTGACAAAAAATGTCAACATAAGATAATAAGGAAATATTCATCATCGAGAATTTAGTGTCGACAATATTTTTCCAATTCTTCGATTAATCTCTTTGCTGAGAACAATCCTTGTAGGTATAAATTTTGATTTATTTTCAGACTTGTTTTGTCCTCGATTTGTTGAATGATTTCGAATATACCATATCTTCAACAACAAAGCTCATCATTTCCAATCGAAATTCCTAACATAACGCAATTTAGTCTAACGCATATTAGTTAGTTTTCAATTAGTTCAAAGACCCTAACTTTGATGAGAGGAATTGAATTCGGAACTAATTCATTCATCAGCGTCTCAGAACATCAGGCAGAGGGTTCGAGGTATAACAACAGGATGAACTCAAACAGAGATAATGAACTTTGTAAGCAACAAATTTCAACACTGACGAAGTAGGAAATTCTTATCAGATTACTTCTTGTGTCTCCCATTTTCTTAATAGCAGTTTCTAACGAAATTTCGTCAATGTTAAGCTTAATTCACCAATTTTAGCTATATTGTAATTTGACAATTAACTTAGTACATTCACATTCTCTTTTGTACTAGGTTCGGGTCAATTAGATTTTAACGCCCCAAGTGTTTTATCGTTTCCAGAATTTCTATTTTCAGATAAACCTATCCCAGCAGCGTATTTTCACAACCACTGAATACCCACCATCTTTTCATCATCTAATGTAAAATAATCACCATAGACATTTTTCATAATCAAGGAATTCAGGATTCTAAAAACACCCCTATTGAATTTTGAGAGCAATCTAGTATGAAAGGAGAAGTGCCATTTGGATAGGAGATAAGTCACTACTTTTCCAAACCTCATGATAGTTTCAAGTAGTAATAGTTGATTTAAAAAGGAGAGACAGTTCACTGCGACCTCAAGGTCTACTGTGCCCCCTCACAGAGCTCTTCTGACCATATCTTTCACAGCTCGCCTTCCAGCTCCAGAGATCTGATGAAATCCAGTATCTGTGAAGGCTCCAACGATGCTAGTTCCCCACTCTTACAAGTTTCTCGCCCAAGGCATTCTCTCCTTAGGCTCACAATGCCAAAGCATTCCTTGACTAGGTGAATAGGGATTTCTTCCCTCTCCCCAAAGAACCTACACTCGTCAGTGTCTGACAACCCCATCCTCAACAGGTGCTTCCTAAAGCGACAGTGTCCAGATATCTTATGGATCTTGCTGTTTCAAAGTTCCGAGGGAACTTAATGGAATGATCCGTCCCTGGGAGATTCTGCCAGAGTTTTTCCCTCTCGGCTTTCTCATTCTCCAGAAACTTCTTTCTATAGTTACATTTATCTATCCCACAGAAGGGTTCTGTACCGATGAGTGACATTCGTGCACCCTCTTTGGCAAGTGTATTGGCCTCTTCGTTTACTTTGAATCCCAAATGACCAGGAATCCAGGTGAAAAAGGCCTTATTTTTCTTGCCTACCTCATTGAGTTTGTTCCGGCACTCCCAGATCATCTTTGAGTCGATGAAGTACGAGCTCTGTGCTTTGATAGCAGCTTGACTATTAGAGTGTATGGTTTTATTAGTTCACAAGTAGGAACAAGAATGATTTCGGTGATTTTGTTGAACAGTTTTTTAGAACGATCTGTTAAGCTTGTTCGCAAGTTGATCTACCTGTAGCTTGCCGAAATACGCTTTGACTCATAATCTTCATTCACAAAATGAATTCAACTCAAAACGGATGTCTGTTTATGGAAAAATTAAGTTTCTTGTTTTCAATATTCCAATTGAATTTTCTATGGTCCTGTGTATACCATGGTCACAAAATTTTACATGAGGCATATTATGAGCATCTTGCCGCAACATATCATTTCGTTTTGTATGAGATATTCAGGAGCAAACATTTTGAGTGGCCATATTTGTACGATTTGGCTGAATTGAATTTGACCACGGACTGAATTGAATTTGACCACGGATTCGTCATCCAGGGAGTCGAATTCTATCGATTGAGACCATATTCGGCTCCAAATTCGAAAATTACAGACATTTTGGCAAAAATATATAGCACTCGTGGAATTTTAGAGAGTGGTAAATGTTTGAGATGCTATGCTTTACAGTGAAATGCTCCAAACAATTGTCGCGTTTTCTCATCAACAGAATCAGACATTGACTCGGCAACGTCTTCTCTCATTCAAAATGACTCAAGGAAAAATTCACAAAATATTCAAAACAGTCGAAAAAATATGAAATATTAAATTGGTTTGCTATCATCTTGTTTTAGTCTCAAGAAAATGTTTCATGCAAATTAGATGTAATTAATTATGGCATTTGTTTCTGAAGAGAAGGTGTACCTAATTGAAGTGGCCGGAAGCATCATGAAATTTTATTTAATCTTTGTAAGCCATAACCTCAGAAATGATAAAACTCACTGTTGTGTGTTAATAAATGATATATCTCTCGGAGTAAAAATAACAGAGCTACGTGACACTCATCAGAGTTATCAAATATTTGTATTGTGTGCTTCAAGCAGCAGAAGGTTCTCAGAATCTGAGATATTATTGTTTACTTACCGCGCTGATGGCATAGCAAGGGGCACATATCCCCTCATCTCTAACGTGACTTACTGCTCCTTTGTCCCTCCAATCTACGGATCTTACGTGATTTGTGAAATGATCTCCTGTATATTCGCCTCCGTCTATATGTTCGTCTTCGTATCTCAGCAGGCCTTCTTGCACGTAGATGGCAAACTCTTCAGGTGTTAAATCAGAAAATTTGTTTATTCCTTTCGTGTATGTTACTTTGCCTTCTTCGTATAATTTATTGTGTTCGAAGAAATGTTCTAGGTTTTTCCTGAACACCTGTTCTCTCTTGTAGAACTGAACGTTTGATCTGTATGATTTTTCGTATTTTTGCTGAAATATTCGAAAGATTAATAATTAATGATTTTGGATTACTAGTAATGATTTACGAAATACCATTGCTTGGCCATGAATATTAATATCCTTAGAACAGTCTCGTTTCCCTAGTTAATACCTACGTCGGTTCGAGTCCCAACTGAGTTTCAATGATTTTTTTTTATAAATTCATCTAGAATGTTTCGACAAACCAATAATTTAATTATTTTGACTTCAGATTTCAAAACTATTTTTTTTATTATACTTATTTGAATATTATTTCAGAGGTCTGAGCGAAACATTTGAATGACTGTAGTAACGAAACCTATTAATATTTTACAATTCTGTTTTCATATGCGTGATTGATAATTGTAGAAGTACAATTGTACTAAGTTTCATCCATTTCGGATAAAATTTTTCATAGCTGTAGACATGTGAAAAAAAATTGTGTTCGATTTTTGAAAAAAAATTGTCACAGAAATTCTTAGATAATTGTGTTCGTTCAAAAAATAAAATTCAATTCGACAATAGAGGAACCAAAAATATTGAGATTTGACCAAAAACCGTTACTTTGAGTATTATACATAACTGACCACACTCATAAAAATATTGGTCAAAAATGACGTTTAACACTCAGCTGATCTATCCAACGTTCAAAGAATATACACAAATGTAGGTATTCGAATGATGAATTCCTGGAAAATTTTCCCAGAGTGCTCATCTTTCAGTTTTTTCCTTCTCTAAAAACTCTTTCTTGAAGAAGCATAAGGGTTTTGGGCCAGTAGGTGGCTTGTTCTCTCTTTCTGGCTAGGGTGTTAGCCTCTTCGTTTCCTTTGATTTTTGAGTAACCAGGGACCCAGACTAAAAAGACCTGGTTGTTCTTGCCTACTTTATTGAGCCTTGGGCAATCCCATATTAGCTCTGAGTCAATGACTTAGGAGTACGGTGACTCTCATAAAAGATCACTATGTCATACCCTTGATAGTTTCTGTCTAGGTTCCTATCCCAACATTAATATTCATTGCAAGTATTTTCACATGAAAAGTATGTACTCGAATAGGGGGCCTTACCATAATTACACTAGGTTGTTGGCCAGTATACTCCAGCTCCGGCCACATACCTTTATTTCAAGAACCATCCTCATACCATTTGACGGTAATCACTTAAAAGTTTAGGGTAGGATATGTTTGCTAAATAAGTTCATGAATTACATCGAAATGACACAGATTAACATCTAAGAATCATCTCCAGTGGTGAGGCATATTTTCACCTCAAAAGCTAAGTTATTAAGCTCAATTTTTCCATCAAGAGCTCTGGTAACCTAACCATCCTCAAGGTTTCGCTGCATCAAATTTTTTGCTAGCTTTTTTTGAGCAAATCAAAGATAAGGTTCAACGCTTCATAATAGATTCAAAACTCTAAAAATGGGTGCAGCTGCAAATAAACGAACTGCAGAAATGCACAAGTGATATGAATTTGGAGCTACAACCTTCACCATTGGAATAATATCGCTTTCCATAATCATCAATAGCATAATTCTTTGAAATGAAATAAACATCCATTGATTTCTCCCCAAAATACGCGTTTCTTTGAGATGAAAATATAATAAACCATTAGAAAACTCGGTACAAATTGAAATGTGATTTAAAAACTTTCATAAACTGTTGATTGGTTTCATGAGAGATATGTTCATTATTCTATAAAACGACCTCATATTTTCATATTCCTCAAAACAGATTAACTAAAAAAATCGGAATGCTTACCAAAAAATTCATCCATTCCTTCTTTACCAGATCATCAGGCAAAAACGCCATAGTTGAAACGACACAAATTGCAAAAATTAATAATTTCATCTTGAACTATTTTTTACGTCTCGATTCAGGAAACTGAAAAATGATTCAACTGATAAATCAGTGTTTCTTTATCGTTTTCACAGATTCTCTCAGATCATTTGATGCGATTGCCCACTCACCTGATAGGCTGATTTCAATGTTACAAGTTTTTTCGATACAATAAGACATCTATATATTAGAGATTTCGCACCTTATCTGAATTCACTTTCGAGGAAATATCGGCGCTTTGATCAAAATTGGCACTTGAATATGATTCTTAAAAATTCACAAGACTAATGAGTGTTTTGTCCTGAACCATTTGAGAGGTCATGTTTTGATCATAGATTTATAATACTAACTAGATAGCGAACATGTCAAAAATTTTGAGGCAAACGGCGGCCATTTGCAGTTTGGAGTGAAAGTGACTAATTTGAGAGTTGTCAATTTTTCAACGAACTGAAATATTAGAATTAGCGAGGTTATACCGTTTTTGAGGAATCTATTGTGTATAATTATCATAATGGTACATTATTTTGATAACTAATCACACGAATCGAAAAAAATTATTATTTGATGTAGACCGAAATGTCAGTGTTCACAGAACACTAATATAGGTACAGAGTTCGTTTTTCATCATTTCTTTCAAAGGAACGTCTATGTTTCAATCAAAATTCGAGCACATATGGCATAAAACATCAAAATATTTGTGGTTCACTCCAAACTGCAAATGGCGGCGATTTGCCTCACTTTTTTCTACTTGACAGTTAGGAAGTTCGACGTCCAGTTAGTATTATAGGTCCATGGTTTTGATATACCCATACATAGAACTTTCTTTCACTTTGAGTGGAGGAACAGTCTAAGGGTCTAATGAATGACACATTGGAAGATTCCCACTCTAATAGATTACAGAAGCTGTTCATCTCTAGGGAAACATCATTTTTTGTCTTAGACAAAAATGCCTCTCCAATATTTACTTTAATTATGGCAAAAGCTAGGTTATAGATATTGTTACCCTTGAAAATTCAATAACGGCTGCTCGGTTACAGTTAACTTTTTATTTTTATATTGGTTCAGACTAGCGAAAGGAATCAAAGGAAACATAGAAAATCGAATAGTCCTGAAAATGCAATTCTTCGAGAAAAAAAGAGATAATTGATGATACCTAAAATTCTCGTACTCGAACAATATTGCATGTATAATCATGCTATATCTTGTGAGAACCATGATCAAAAGTTCTATTTCCTCATTTATTTCGTTATAAGAAATCAACTTTGAGATCAGAGAATAAATTTGATCGATTAAAATCATGCAATATTAAACTCATACTACATCAACGTTCAAAGAACATAAAAGGGGTGATATCATTCAGATAGCTATTTAATTCTGTGGACGCTCATGAAGAATAGTTCTGATAGTTCTGAATAATGAAGGCACTATGGTATCATATTCTGAAAGATGTGGTATACACATCTGAAGATGAGATAAGCTCCGAATTACGAGTTCAAAATTGATTGCTTTTAATCCATCAATATTATTATTCCCTACTTTCATAGTTGATATTCTCACCTGCGTTGTCTGTGTTTATCCTTTAATGTATATCCATATACAGTGTGTTTGGTCATGACTCAGCGATGATTGAAGGTCATCAAATATACCTTATATTATCGACAAAAACACCCACATTGGGAAGTTTACTCCCCCAGGTTTGGAGTACCCCCCATTTTAAATTTACTTCCTTATTTTCGTTAACCGTTTCAAATGATATCGATTGCTTTGGACATAATGTCCTACAGATGTTAAAAAAATGTTTTATGAAAAAAGAAACTACAATCTTCCATCAGAGTGAAACAGTATGAAAACATTTAACATGAAAATTCCATAAAAATTTTCATAAAAAAACTTCAGTAACAAATGTAGTGAATTTCATAGTAAATCCGCAATAGTACAAGAAGTAGCACATTGAAGTATAATTTTTTTAATGATTTAACACACAAGGATATTAGCTACAAAACAACACCTACATCATTTCTGGAAGTTACATAATTTGAGAGTTAATGCTGTTCGAACATGACCACTACGCGGGGGCCCCAAACTTTTTTTTTGTTGCTACAGGTCGTCATGAGGGCGACTGCCTGTCTACATAGCAGGGGGTAGGGGCGGTCATTTTGAGCAATTTTATGATTAATTTGTTTGTTTGATCATCAAAAATTATCGAAAGTACAGTACTGAGTTTTTTAATTCATTTCATCAATTTTCATAGAGATCATGTTCGAACAGCAATTACTTTTCAATTCTGTGACTTACAGAAATTATGTTGGTATTGTTTTGTAGCTAATATCCTTGAGTGTTAGCTCATTCAAAAAATAAATATTCTTTAATGTGCTAGTTCTTGTACTATTGCTGATTTACTGAAAAATCAGTATTTTTTCCACGAAATTTTTTTCAAGAATTTTTTTATGTCATTTCTGAGTTAAATGTTTTTATATTGTTCTACTTTAATGATAGGTTGTAGTATCATCTTTCAAAAACATTTTTTTTCATCTGTAGGACCTTCATGTCCAAAGAAATCTATATTATTTGGAAGGATCAACTAAAATAAAAAGTATATTTGAAATGGGGCCACTCCAAAACTGAGGAGGTAAACTCCCCAATCTGGGTGTTTTTGTCCACAAAATTATGTATATTTGATGCCCTTGAATTATCGCTAAGTCACGACAAAAACACACTGTATATTTATTTGATCAGTGAATACTGATGGAGAGTTCGGTTTTCTCGGGTTTGTGTAGATTACCACATGAAGAATTATTGTCTTGATGTTTTTATCCTTCGTCTATCTTTAACTTCACTTTATTTCAATATAATGACGGATTGCTAATGATGACGTTACTGATAATTACTTTGTGAAAAATTGAATTGCATGAAAGTATTCAATATCGGTTGAGTAATATGTACACAAAGTCAGACAAAAAACATGTTCAGCTCGTTCGGAAAAATGATAATATCTAAAATTCAAGATGACAAATATTGATTCGAGAATGAAACTACAAGATTTTATGTTTGTGTCGTTAGGAGCAATTTTTATCGACAAATATAATCTTCAGGTCAATTAAGTTCAGTTATATTGAACTGAACATAAAATATCTTCATCTTGTTGCTAGATATCGCAAGAAGTAAAACTTCTTTTTCAGTTTTGCTCTCTTTCGGTAACAAATTCCTCAGTATTATACATATTGTCAGTTCGGCACACTTACATTAATTGATAAAAAAAGTTGTGTTCAGAAATTGAACAGAGTCATGAAATGAAGTGAGACCTATTTGCGTATTTTTTGTTTCTTCATATTGGAAAGGAAATCTTTCAAGTTGTCATAATAAATCGAAATATCTTATTAAAATCACCAACTTTCCTTGAACATTTCAAGCATAGTAATTAATATCACTTTGGAAAAACATGTTCAAAAACTTGATATTTTCAAGGTAGGTTCTTAATGTGAACGAAGAGTTGAGTTCATTAAAGAATATAATGAAACCAAGAGAGTCTGCTCCTCTCTGTACAACTACATCTTATCTGCGAACCGCCCTAGTGATGTAATGATCAAGAAAGTAAGAACTGAGAAAAACTTCAGGACATTGCTAAGTGAAAGAGAGAAATGGGAACTGGAATACACCGACTATAACCTAAAAAAAACGTAAAATGCTATACAGATAGTTCCAATACCTCTACAAGAGCTGTCGCTTAGCGCTTAGCTTAGCTATTGAAATATTTCCAGATATAAATCTAGGAAGAAACTATCAAAAGTGCGATATAGTCATCAACTCAGAAAGTCAAGCTGTTATTAAAGCACTGAACTCCTACGTCATCGGGAAGATCTTTATGAAATGTGTTCCAAACATACTTGTTTTTCTACATCATCGACTTAAGTTTCAAAAATCTAGGTCCGGATCAACAAAAATAAGTCATGCATAAGAATACTTGAAAAACACCCTATATATTTTGATTTTTGAGATATATGTACTTTGATATTTCGAAACGACACAAAAATCTGAAAGCTGTAGTGTACTTTTTATTTCCTGCATATTTTTTATCAACTAACTTACTTAATTTGAATTCGAAATTCCAGACATTTGGATATTCGAACATTTCCTTTCAATAACATGGAATCATGAAATAGGTATGTGCCATATTTTTTGAATAGTCATGGTCGTAATTTCATGAGAATAAAGTGAGGTGTTAAATCAAGGTCCGGATTCGCGAAATCTCAATATATTTTTGGGCTTAAAAAACATCTGGTATTTCCAAATTTTTGGAATCTGTTATAATATTCCAAATAACATAAAAAGTTACGCAAACTTTGTTGTTTATTTTTCAAGATTTTCAAATCCGTGTCTAGACTTATGACTTTACTTCAGGATAACAATTGATACCGATAATTCACATTTTTTGTCTAGTTGAAAACCTTCTATACATGTTTCATTCATGAAATGCAATGAACCAAAATTGGAAAGATAATAATAATAGACAAAGAAAATGCAAGTTAATGAAAACGACAAAATTCACTTCTGTTTGTGGGGTTTCTATCTAAGGTCTGCAACTATACAATATACAACAGATTGTCAGTCAGAAATAAAGCCTTGAAGCAGTTTCATAAAGGAGTCAAACATTTGTTGCTGGAGACAGCATTTACCACCCGAACGAGTTTTTCAACTGATTTGTTTGTACTTATTTCAATCAATTCTTATGTTTCAACTGAGTGAGTATTAATTTGAACGTTTTCGTAAAATAAGACATCCATAAGTGTCAGCCTAGTTGTAAGTTCATTTCTGTTCGATGTAGTGTCATGTCACTGTATCGATGACAATATTATGAAAATGATAATGATAAGCCCTCTGCCCAATGGGAATATCTAAATTTACACCCAACGTGATGCTGAACAGAGCTGTCCAATATTTCAGAAATCGATTGAAGTAGTGTTTCGACAAAAATGAACAAGGCCGTAGCCAGAAAAAAATTTCACCGAATAACAAAATTACCATTTTGAAAGGAAAACGTTCTAATCCTGTATTTCTGAAAATTTTGTCATCGGAATGGCAAAAATATGATTGAATCGATATTTACTCAAGTTCCAGATTAATTGAGTTTCAAAATCAGTATGTACCCTAACCACACCCTGATATTTGTAGAGATTGAAATAATCTGTTAAGCCCAGCCCCGTTCAGCAAGGTGAGAACATTGAAGAAAAAATTTCTCGAAATTCGTAGTGTTTCGTGGTCCCTAGGATTTCTAGCGAAACTGATATTATCAGATTTCAGTCGTATTATATTTTGAATAAATCCATACTAATATTATAAATGCGAAAGTAACTCTGTCTGTCTGTCTGTCTGTCTGTTACTCTTTCACGCCTAAACGGCTGAACGGATTTTGATAAAATTTGGTATGGTGATAGATGATAACCTAGAAATGGTCATAGGCTATAAATAATCACGCCATCGTTCTTAGGGGGTAGGCAGTAGGCAGATAACTAAATTGAGTTAGTGATTTTTAGTCGTTTTTGTTGGGACTTTTGCTCTTTCACGTCTAAACGGCTGAACAGATTTTGATGAAATTTAGTGAGGTAATATATGGTTACCTAAAAACGGATATAAGAGTGGTCAATACGGCGTTTGTAGAGAATTAATTAACCTATAAAATGAGGTATCAAACATTCTGATCGGATGATCAGAGAATGATTCCTTCTCATTAAAAGGTGAAAAAATGTCATTTTGCATCTCCTCCCAAGTTTATTCGATATATTTTCGAAACGATAGGTTATAGAAAAAAACTGGTCAATAGGGCGTTTGTAGAGAATTAATCACTACATAGTATAAAACAAAGTCGCTTTCTCTGTCCCTATGTCCCTTTGTATGCTTAAATCTTTGAAACTACGCAACGGATTTGATGCGTTTTTTTTAAAGATAGAGTGATTCAAGTGTACCTACTGTTATTTTTGAGGTTTCTAATGTGATGTCCGTGCGAAGCTAGTATAATATAAACAGGATAAACCGCCAAAGTAGCTTTCGCTTAGGTTCTTTTTATTTCTAGCACAATACTGAGACTGGACCAATAGTGGCTATGGCTACCTGCGGGTCTTTTCCAGACCCTTGCAGTAATTTCTCAGTACATCCTAACCTTCGCTACTTCTTGGTTACTTTTATAATGGCAACGAGGCACTATCTGTTTAGCCCAGTCAAATTAGATGAAAAAGGGGACCAACCTCGGAATGAATGATAATAAGCTGAAAATTGGTATGAACCTTTGTTTTGTCATTCTAAATGTTGTCTCAAAAGTCACAACTGCTATCGTGCCGGCGTCTTAAGATATTGAAGGTCAAAGGTCATTAAAATCGGTTTTTTACGAATATCTGCCTTCCTATTGCTTTAATGAGATTTGCAGTTATTATGAAAGTTGTAGACTATAAAATTGTCTACAACTTTTGTTTGAACTTTTTTTCATACAACCAACCGTTTTTGGGGTAGAGCGCGAAGAGTGCGCAGCGTAGTCATATATGACCTAATGCAAGGTCAAGCGTGAGTTACGGTTAGCAGTTCGTTGTATTAAGTCAATTATTACCTAACCATTATAAATATTAAACAATGCCCACTAATTATGTACTAATTATTAATTAGTTATTTAAAAAAGGAAAAAAAACTGTTACTAGAGCATTGAAGAAAATTTTCAATTTGGATGAACTGGTGGAAGTATTTCAACAAAAAAATTGCCCGGAAAAAACATTATTTGAAAATGGAGTGCGCATCTTGTTGGCATTATATTTATAATGCTCCAAAATCTGAGGACAACATTGACCATTTCCGCTACACGCAATTCATCAAATTAACGAAACTAAATAAACCTGTACAATTGTCAACACTTCCACCAACAAGTGTAGCAGCTCGTCAATATTCAATCGTGTCTACTACCAGATCAAACGTGTTTAGGGAAGGACATAGAACCTCAAGAATGGGGCTGGATGCTCGAAAATGAAATCCTGGAGCCCATAAGAACGTTACTACCTCCAGCACCAGCCGAACTACTAAACGTTATATTTTGCAATTGCAAAAATGGTTGTGGTTCCCGCTGTGGATGCAGAAAGTCAGGGCTACTATGTTCTTCAGCTTGTGGCTAGTGCAACGGACAAGCTTGCCTCAACGCTTCACTAAATCCAAGTAATCCCGATTCCCGATGAAGAAAGCACATATATGAGCCTGAAATTCTGGAAGCTTTGGAGATGAATATGACCGATGATGAGGATGATGACAATGAACTGAACTTTTTGGAGCGACAACAAGGAGAAGAAGATAATTAGCTTCCTTTTACAATTTTATTATAATTAAAATCAATATGCCATATTAAATGATAAATAAAGATATGTGTGAAATATATTCCCTTACTTTTTAATATAAAATATAATTGAAATATATAATCCAGAATTGATAATATACTATAGTAAAATAATAATTATAATAATTATATATGAATAATTCAATTACTTATTTTAATTTAATATAAATAATTAACAAATAGAACATAAATAATGGGCATTGTTTAATACTTATAATTGTTAAGTGAATATAACGAACTGCTAACCGTAACTCACGCTTCACCCTGAATTAGGTCATATATGACTGTACGCTGCGCACTCTTCGCGCTCTACCTCAAAAACGGTGGGTGGTATGAAAAAAAAGTTCGAACAAAAGTTGTAGACAATTTTATGGTCTACAACTTTCATAATAACTGCAAATCTCATTAAAGCAATAGGAAGGCAGATATTCGCAAAAAACCGATTTTTATGACCTTTGAACTTCAATATCTTAAGACGCCGGCACGATAGCATTTGTGACTTTTGAGACAACATTTAGAATGACAAAACAAAGGTTTATACCAATTTTCAGCTTATTATCTTTCATTCCGAGGTGAAATCCTAATTTGACCGGGCTAGTTGTGCACTATCGCGAGTTGAGATAATATGCCCATTCTTTCCGAACAAAACCAATGGACGGATTCTGTGACTTCTGACCGTTATAGTTACATGATTCATAAGTTTTTTCTTCTTGGGTTTCTCTGAGGTTTTCAGCGCTTTGGTACATTCTCCTGAATAAGCCTCGTATGAAATTTCTGGGGTTCAGTGAAACCTCTCTTTACGGACACTCCCCTTAAACGGACACTCCCCTCAAACGGACAATTTCGTTGGAACCGAGAAATTCGACACAATTTTCTTGTAAAACGAATTCTCATGAGCGGACACCTCTATCGGACGGACGCGGACACCACAATATACATAGAAATGCCTAAAAACCTCCCAGAAACGGACGCGACAAAGTTTCCAAGAAAACTATTCAAAACTGCTTCTCTAAAGCGGGATTCAATGTAAATAAACCTTCTTCAAACATTTCTGAGGAAGCCTATGATGAAGAGGACTGCATGCCCTTGTCAGATTTAGCCACTTTTCTTAAAAACCGTAATGTGGTAAGCAATACAGAAGATGATACAGAATTCATTGATTTGGATGAAGGAATATCTACAGAAGAACATTCTGAGTCATGAGGATGAGGTCATGAGGATGGAGGTGGAAAAGATGTGGAAGAACAAGAACAGGAGGGCGACGTGGAAGGTAACATTATTTCTGAAAGCACCAAAATTAAATCAAATGGCGAAGTACTGAAATTGATTGGAGAATTGAAAATATTTGCTCAAGAAGATTTTGTGGCTTTTCGACTTCTTAAAAATGTGGAGTCCCACTTTCAAAAACGTCTACTGACCGAAAGAGAAAAAAAAATGATACAACCCAAAATAACTGATTTTTTCTAAATATGTACATTTTATATTGTTAACAGTATTAGCTTCATATTTTTCGAATTATTTTTCTTTAACGAGTTTTTACATATATTTCAGTACAAATTTTGTTTTCTTTTCCCTTTGTATTTATTTCGAACCTTCCCACAAGCGTACACCTCCCACGTGCGGACAAAAAATCTGGAACCAAGGGTGTCCGCTCTTGGGAGATTTCACTGATCCTGAATTCGCATGTTTATACAGATTGTCTCCGAATTCTGGTCCACTTGAAGAACATGATTCGGTTGGCTGTGGCGAACACATCCAATGAAATGCTGCACAAAGTTGTCCTACTTTTTCGACAGCGATAAAAACTGTGTTTTGACAAAAATTGACACAAATTTTCAGATAGTGTTTCAGTTGATTTATTGCTTCTTTGGACTGAAAAATCGTGAAAATGGACCTTTCAAATTGTTTAATAAGTTCAGATCATATTCATCGAGGACGATATGTAGAAAAATATCAGTTTTGGGTGTTCACCTTTGTTAACTGTAGAAGGAAGATATTTATCCATCTTGGCTCTTTTCAGAAATAAAATGTATCCTGATATTATCAGTTATTCAGTGGAAACATATAATGCTGCTGCAGTGAATCATATGATATTTATAATATTTATTCTTCAATAAATGGAATAATGGAAAGAAGAAAAATTATCATATTTGTTTATTGAAATGAAAGCCCATGAATTCCATGATGATTTTATTTACAAAATGAAGGACTTTATCAAAATTAACAACTTAATTTCAATTATTCACAACGTAGAAAACGATTTCTATTAAATACAAATTTAAAAAATGAATAAATATTTTGTCGAGAGTGAAACATTCATCGTTCAATACAAACCAACAAATTATAGTCTCTTGTATGAATAAAAACTTAATTATCTAATAAGTAATTGTAAAAATTTTTGAATACAGAGTTAGTAGTAAGTATGTTTATGCTATATTCTATAAAATATTGAAAAGCGGAGATAGCAGTTACCTTTTACTTGTCTCATATAAAAAACAAAAGATATACTGCAAATTAAAGAACATCCAGATGAGTTTTAATCCAGTGATATGATTTCAGGGCATATATTTATAAAAACTTAAGTTATCACAACAATTTTGTCCATTAACAAATACTCTTCATCTGGAAATACATCCAATAATATTCTATATTTCCTCCTTGTCCAAATATGAATCCTGTAACTGGCTAATCTCTCAGTCTTCTTGATTTAATGGATAATAATATCAGGATACATTTTATCATCGGAATAAGACACATTAGATAGATAAATCTTCTGCAGTAGATAAGGGTGAATACCCAAAACTGATATTTTTCTATATATCGTCCTCGATGAATATAATCTGAACTTATTAAACAATTTGAAAGGTCCATTTTCACGATTTTTCAGTTCAAAGAAGCAATAAATCAACTGAAACACTTGAGAAAAACCAAAATCTCTCGTTGTTTTGGTATGATTTACATAGGAAAAGTGGGGTTGTTATACCTCCGATGTGCTGTCAGTTGTCAAACGTGCACGAAACCAATGCCAGAATCGTATTCTTGTAGTTCAAATGTAGCATCAATGGCTACTGAGACTAGTCCAACAGTGGCTATACATACCTGCGGTGTTTCTTCAGAACCTCGCAGTTATTTCTCTGTATATCCTCACCTTCGCTACTTCTTTGTTTGTTCTAGAATGGCAACGAGTCACTGTGTGTTGTGAACTATCGCGAGTTGAGATAATATGTTCGACATTTCCGACATCGATTAAAGCTGAGTTTTGACAAAATTGAACACCAATTGCCAGATACTGCCTTTCAGACTATTTTTACATTAAGTTAAAGTGTTGTATTCGATGATTAAAAGATTTAGTAGGATCATCAAATGAACTGAAAAATTCTCGAATTTCGTTGTGTTTAGTAGTCCTACTGCATCAATGTGCTTCTCAGGATTTAAAGCAAGATTTATATGATCAGATTTCAGTCTTATTATATTTTGAATAAATAAATACAATCTAGTTTTGTCAACTTAATACATAATATAAAATAAATATTTATATCACAGGATAAACCGCCAAGGTAGCTATACCGCATCGGTTCTTTTTATTTCTAACAATTTTAAAATAGCCATGGTCACCCCAGTCTCTGCCCCATGAATTCTTCACAAGATAATACTCTATCCCATTCTCCACACCATATCCTACTACAACGACGTAATGGTTCAACTGATACGTAGTGCAAAAGTGGTCATCCAGAATGCCAGAATCGTATCCTTGTAGTTCAAATGTAGCATCAATGGCTACTGTGACTGTGCCAACAGTGGCTATGGCTACCTACAGTTCTTCTTCGGACCCTCGCAATTATTCATTCAAACCAATAGTTCTCAGGTCATAATATAAAGTTGCATTATTCTGACTTGTATTGGTGACAATAGACCTCCGTTAAGTAAATGTCAATAGTACACACACAGAGAGTGAAGAGATTACAGTATGAAATACAGAAAATATAGTGGAAATTAAGAGAAAAAAACACTATGAGATCTTGAAAAGGCAATAAAAAGAAATGGAAATTTCTTGGATATAATTAACAGAAGGTTATCCGCAAGCAAAAAATGGCCGCATCTGTTCCTTTTATTTTCTGCAATTTCAAAATAGCCATGGTCACCCCAATCTTTTCCGTATGAATTCCCCACAAGAAACTCTATCCCATTCTCCACACCATGTCCCACTACAACCACGTACGTAGTACAAAAGTGGTCATCCAGAATGCCAGAATCGTATCCTTATAGTTCAAATGATGCATCAATTATGGCTACTGAGACTAGACCAACAGTGGCTATGGCTACCTGCGGTTCTTTATCAGACCCTCGAAGTTATTTGTGTGTATATCCCCACCTTCTCTATTTCTTTGTTTCTTCTATAATGGCAACGAGTCACTATCTTTGTGCACTATAGCGTGTTGAGATAATATAACTAACAGACAGTTTCTGTGACTTCTAACTGTTTTGTCCACATGATTCATAAGTTTTTCATCCTTCTTGAAGAACAACATTCGGTTGGCTATCGCCAACACATCCAATGAAAGGCTGGACAAAGTTGTCCGACATTTACTACATCGATTAAAGCTGTATTTTGTCAAAAATGAACACAAATTGCCAGATATCATCTTTCAAACTATTCTACATAAACTTTGAATGTTGTATTCGATCATTGAGAAATTTTTGTTTGATTGAATTTCAAAATCATCAAGTTCTTCTGCTCTTCTTCTATTTTTAGAGATTTAAAGAAGCTATAAAGTCAATTATCATTTAGCAAGATCATCAAATGAACTAGAAAAATCTCGAATTTCTTAGTTTTCAGTAGTCCTACTGCATCAATGTACCTCTCAGGATTTCAAGCAAGGTTTATATGATCAGATTTCAGTCTTATTATATTTTAAATAAATAAATACAATCTAGTTTTGTCAACTCAATACATAATAAAAAATAAATATTTATATCACAGGATAAACCGCCAAAGTAGCTATACCGCATCGGTTCTTTTTATTTCTAACAATTTTAAAATAGCCATGGTCACCCCAGTCTCTTCCCCATGAATTCTTCACAAGATAATACTCTATACCATTCTCCACACCATATCCTACTACAACGACGTAATGGTTCAACTGATACGTAGTGCAGAAGTGGTCATCCAGAATGCCAGAATCGTATCCTTGTAGTTCAAATGTAGCATCAATGGCTACTGAGACTGGGCCAACAGAGGCTATGGCTACCTGTAGTTCTTTTTCGGAACCGCGTGGTATTTCTTTGTATCCCCGCACCTTCGCTATTTCTTTGTTTCTACTGTAATGACAATTGTCGTTATCTTCTTGGTAAGGGTAGTCGTTGTCACTTTCAATTCCAAATTCTTTCACATAGTCGAAAGCATTGGTGACTAGACCACCGTCGCACCCATCGTTTCCTTGGTCCCAAGAACAATCGATTAGTTGTTGTTCACTTAAGGATACCAATTTTCCTGTGGCTATTTGATAGTTTCCTTCTAAGCTGCCAATCTGAAATAATATAATATCAGTTCTTAATTTCACAGTTTTCAGGTTTGATTTAACAGAAAACCAAATACCCAAAAACCCAATACAATTTAATGTAAAAACTTCATTCACTTTGGTTGAAGAGCTAAAGATAATAGTAGTACCAAACAATTATAGGCTAATATCCCTGGATGTAGTTTCGCTGTTCACAAACGTACCAAAGCAATTAGTTATTGATACCATAACCAACTAATGGCATTACATAAAAAAATATAGAGAAGAGCAATTTTTTGAGGATGGTGAACTTGTGCTTTGAGTGTGGATACTTCACATTCAATGGCATCTGCTACAAAACAGACAGATGGCACAGCTATGGGCTCCCCAGCAAGCTCAAACTTTGCAAACCTTGTAATGCATGCATTGTTCGAATACGCTGTTTCACGTCTGAAGTTTTACATCCCATTATTGAAACTATATGTTGACGACACCCTACTCCTTGTACCAGAAAACGAAGTTGAGGCAACATTGGATATTTTCAACTCATTTCACCAGAAAATCATGTTCACAATAGAAGAGGAACAAGACTGTAAGATTTCCTTTTCGGACATTACCGTTATCAGGGAACACAACAGATTGGTAACAAGCTGGTATACAAAACCAACCAATTCAGGTAGGACAATCAATTCTTATTCCAATCATAGTGCCATACAGAAGAAAAACGTAGCAATGAACCTGATCAACAGAGCAATAACTTTGAGTGATACCAAATATAAAGAAGAGAACATCAAAAAAGTAATCGAAATCCTCAAACAAAACCATTACACCACACATTACATCAGAACGTGCATTAACATGTATCACAGTAATCAGGCAAATTCTACAACTAATCAGACGAGAGCTACATCGACCCTACCAAACAACACAACAGTGAATCACAAAAAAATTTTCAAAACTAGCTTTTTATCCGCCACTATCATACCAACTCAACAGGATATTCCGGGAATACAGGGTCTTTATAAATGATTGTAACAGCGCAGTTGGCTTTGAATTGAAGAATACCAATCTGTAACCAATCAGAGCATAGCATGATCACAGAATTCTGTGCATAATCCAAAGCCAACTCCGCTGTTACAATCATTTATAGAGACCCTGTATAATTGCACGGCAGCTTTTTACAATATTGTAGACAACAAGAGAAAATATTTCACTAGGTTGAAAGACAAAACTCCTGTTGAAAAAAGGTCAGAAGTAGTATACAAAAATGATTGCGAAAACTGCGAGAAATGCTATGTTGGACAGACAAAACAGCTTTTAAAGGATAGAGTAAGACAACACACGTACGACACCAAGAAATTCGACAGCACATAAGTTCAAGTTTGGGGATGTCAGCATATTGGACGTTGAGCCACACAACAACAGAAGGCTGATAAGTGAGATGGTCCACATCAGAACAAACAACACTGTGAATTTCAGAGAAGACACTCAACATCTTAGCGTGGTATACAACAAATTGATAGTACAGAACGACGGTATTACGTAGAGGATGTGGGATATTCGGTTCAGACTGTGGTTGTTCCACCTCTTCAATTCAATGAAAGAAGTTATGACCTACCCTATTTTATTTCACGACTTCCAACATATTTTATATTTTCTTTACATTCGTTATTTTTGTTTCAAAAAATTTTAAAACATTTTATGTAAACTGTGACAGTTTTGTGGATGTTGAGTAAAAATACCGAGACCATTTAGTATGGGAAAACGGGAAACAGACGTAAGTTTGACAAGATAAACGAAATAACCTCACTTTCCACTAAAACTGCTAGACAAGATTAATTATAAAGGAAAATATATTTTTAATATTATAACGAGGTGAGTGGTAGATCTGCCCATTTTTATTGTGTTTTTTATTTTGATTCATCTCATTGCAGCCTTGAGAAAGGATCAATCGTGTCCGAAACGTTGGCAATGTTATAAATGGCTTAAACATCACACACAGATTTTCTTTTTCCAAATTCCTGTTAACACTTCACAATATTGAATATGGATGCAATTACACAACAGACCAAATACAATATTGCAAACTTGTGGTGGCCCGAGCCCCCTCTGAATTTGTGCTGCCTCCTCTAAATTTTTGCTGTCCCCTCTTAAATCTGGCCTATGCAGAACACTACTGTACAAATTCATTTTTTATGGCCGAAAAAGCCATTTTCCGGGCTTTCGTATACTATTTTATTGCCTTGAACTATTCCTTATGTAAAATATTCGGTTTTTGAGTTATTCTTTATTTAATAATAATTCGACGCATTTTATTAATGATCCACGTGGAGCCCAGTCTCGTCGAATATTCTATAAATACAAATTTAGAATTTATCAGCAGGCACTAAGATTGAGAGGGGGGCTTGGGGGCTCGAGATAGTTATAAATTGGTCGTATTCATTTATTGTGAGTCCACCAAAGGGAATAACTCAAATATTTATTCTGTATCACATGTGAGATATCAATCTGAAGATGAATAATTCTAGATGAATCAATAGAATAAGGAAAATGAGAGTAAAAGATATTAATTCAATGATATGTTTGTGCAATATTAGAGATTTTAGATTTTTCCAATGAGCCTGTAGCTCGTTCACCGTTTTTACAGAAACGTGACCGAAATAAAAATTCGATACTTTTAGTGTTTGATGAAAGCAATTTTGCTTCAGTTGAAAGAATATTATTAAGGCGTGAGGACGGAGTTGCTGAGATGATTGATGAATAAAAAATGTAATACTTTTCAACTCATTCCTATTTTTCATTCACAAAACATTAACTTCCCGAGTACTTTCGTGAATTTAATTGAATTATTCAATCAATTCGGACTGGAATCAATTCGCAGAATTTTTTCAAGAAGTTTTTCTTATTTTCAAAACAAAATAATTCGAATAACTTACCGCACTGAAAGCATAACATGATCCACAGAGTCCTTGATCTTTGACGGCAGTAACAGCACCTCTTTCAACCCAATTTATATACGATGGAATTGTTACATTAATCGTGCTTTGAGGTAAGGATCTTCTGCTTCTTCTTATTTTGGGATATTTTATATTCATGCCCCTATTGACAAATTTCATGAATTCCTCCTTTGTCCAATCAGTGAACCTGTTTACTCCCTTTTTGTAAGATACCTCACCTTTTTCATATAAAGCATTATGCTCACTGTATTCCTTCAAATTATTTTCGAAAATCGTTAGTCTCTTCTTGTATTCTATCACAGATCTGTAGGATTTGTCATATTTCGTCTAAAACAAAGATATATTGTTTTCGTTTTATTTAGAACGAATACGTTATCATTCTAAAGCGAATGAAAAAAATGATAATTCAAGCAATATCCATCTAATAGAATGCTTCATACGTTATATTTGTATGTTCTTACATAATTTTGGATAATTTATAAATATTATGGTATAATTGATAGGAAAAGTCATGAATAAACATTTTCAAGAACGAAGTTTTTCAGTGTTCTTATGATTAAATCAAATGACAACATAAATAACAAAAGTTTTCTCACCCTGAAAATTTTCCATTGCGAAGTAACATTTTCGTCATTGTAAACTTCAACAATATGGCATAATGTGAGGAATAATAAATAAACTAACTTCATTTTAATGGTTAACCTGCAAAATAAGGAGACTATGAGACGTTCAGTCAAAAATTGAATAATGATTAGCTATAGACTATAAAAGTTTTTCATTTTGGAACAACACCCTGAAACTCACCAATTGATTTTCCCGGATTGAGAAGATTTTACTCACTTTCTCAAATTAAGAAAACGATAGTTTGAATTATAAATATCCTGAAAATTAGTAGTCCCATTCAATTCTGGAGAAAAAAGTCCCCTGAAAAATTTCGATGAAATGGAATGAACAGTGTTCATAACTTCTTGAAAATTTTCATTTATTTCGAGAAAGGTATCGACTGTATCGAAATTTTGCATGAGATTTTTTTTTAGAATTGTATGGAAAACCATAAGAGGTTGTTATTTTCAACCCCTAACAATAAAGTCATGGGATAAAAAAATTGTGGGAGTAACATCTACTTAGTGTTCATATTATGTGTGATTTTATGACTCAGTGTTTTTTAAAAAACCGTAAAAAATTAAGAACAGTCAACTCGTCATCGCCTTCCAAAGGCTGTAACTTGGAAGAGGGCTCCATTTCGAAAAAAAAATTATATCAACTACCCCTGCTTATTCTCATCGAGGAATCATCTCACTTAGTATCTCGCATTTGTTTACAGAGACCCTGTAGGTATAGTCAGATGTTTTTTAAAAAACATGCGTGCAAAAATTGAAGCGATGGATACACTGAATGCAATTATGACTAACATTTTTTATCAGATTGATAACACATAAAAAGGAAAAGTACCTTCCAGATCTATATAGGTAATCGAAAAAAATAAGGCATATTTTGAGCCTTGATCATTATATTCATTTCGCGATACTGCATAATAAGAAGACTATTTTTCAGAATAAAGGTATATTCAATAGGATACTTTTTCACAATGAACAAAAAAAATTATATCATCAGGATGGCAGCGCATTGAAATGTATAATCGATTCCATGAAAAAATTGATCATAACTGCTTTCAACATCACGATATCCTCTGGCCGAATTCGTTATGGGAGATGTAATTATTATTTAATGTCGTTCACAGTTTTCCTCCATTACACTCCGCTCTTCGGCCCTTTGACAAAGCCTCAGCTCAAAATGATTTGTTAATTGCTTGTGTCATTTAATCTTTCCATCAAAATGGCGTTCTTCCATTGCAATTTAATTCAATTATTTTCTTACTGATTACATTATTGAAATGATCATTTTCTGAATTATCATCAAGTGAGAAAAATTAAAAATCCATCGAAAAGTTCTCAGGTAGTAGTTATTTTAAGCTATAGTTCGGGAAAGTATTGATTCTATACCGGACTTCTGCCTTAAACTATGTGTATAAATTTAAATGAAAAATTGTACTTACAGATTGCTCGGAAGAAAGAAATGCACTTACTGATTCACATACAACAAACTGTATTTATGTATCAAAACTTACTCATTGACCAAAAAAAAATATTTGAACATTTTCATCTCCTCCGTCAATAAATAATCGCTTTAGATGGGATTAAAACTAAGATCATGATCTTATGATAAATAAGTTATTTTATCGCACGAATTTAGGTAAGGAATTTCAGATCCCTATGTAATTATTGCATATTATTTTTATTTTGCAAATTTCTCATGTGGGTGAGTAGGTCATTGCCGTGGTAATGAAAAATGAGGTCAATGAAATGTATTTCAGGAAGATTCAAAATTTTCAAAATATTTTAAATATAAGCCGAAACTTTTTGGTTATGATTATCGATGAACGATGAACGGATATCAAATTAATTAATGTACAGTGTCTCCCAATAAGCTTGATAGAACTTTGAAATTGAATAAAACAACAACAAATTAACCGACTTTGGTTCTCAAACATTTAAACGAAAGATACGGTGTATAAGTTTATGATTTAAACAAGATATCGTTCAAATGGCATCCACGAGCTCGTTTGCAGACCTTAATTCGTTTGACCCAATTTTCCATGACTCGGCCTAGCATTTCCTGTGGTATGGCCTCGATATACCTCGTAATGTTCTCCTCAAGGTCTTGAATTGTCGCTGGAGAGTTGCTGTACACTTGTGATTTCACATATCCCCATAAAAAAAAGTCCAAGGGCGTTAATTCACACGATCTTGGCGGCCAGGCGATGGGGCCGTTTCTCGAAATTAATGAGTCGCCGAACTTATCGCGCAATAAAGTCATGTTGTCGTTCGAAATGTGTGGGGGGGCGCCGTCCTGTTGGAAATAAAGATCGTCGTCACCAATTTCATCAAATTTCGGGAAGAGAAATTCACGCAGCAAGTCGCTATTGCGCTGGCCGTTCACAGTAACGGCTTGTCCGGCGTAATTTCGGAAAAAATACGGCCCGATGATGCCACCACTCCACAATCCACACCAAACTGTGATCTTTTGTGGATGCAAAGGTCTTTCTTGCACCACTTGTGGATTAGAATCGCTCCAATATCAGCAATTCTGCTTGTTAACGAAGCCGTTCAGCCAGAAATGAGCTTCATCAGAAAAGATGATTTTCTTGTGGAAATCTGGATCAGCTTCTAACATCTCTAGAGCCCAATCTGAGAACGCCCGACGCAAACTATGGTCATGAGGCTTCAGCTCTTGTGCCAGCACTATCTTGTAAGGATGTAGGCCCAAGTCAATGCGCAAAATTCGCCACATTGTCATCCGAGAGAGCCCCATTTCTTGCGAGCGGCGATTTACGGACACATTTGAATTGTCGCGGACACTGGCCGAAACGGCGGCGATATTTTCAGCGCTGCGAGCATTTCTGCGTCGTACAGGCACCTTTCTATCATGGAGAGAAAACTCACTTTCCAACTTTTTGATTACACGTCTGATTTGCTGCTCAGATGGAACGAAACCATCACCATTTTTCCGTTGAAACTCTCTTCGCGTGGCCACCGGCGAACGCGAATTTGCGTAATAAATTTGGACGATTTCCAAACGTTGTGTGAGCGTGAAACTTTTCATGGTAAAACTTTGAACCTTTCTGAATAAAATGACACTTCGAACGTCAAAATTGATAAACAAATATGGCCGCCAAAACCTTACAAAGTTCTACAACCTTATTGGGAAACACTATAGATATAAATGTAATTCATTGATGAATATCGAAGATAAATTCTCAAGTTTCGGAAAAATTTATCGTCATATTCTACATCGACATCATCATTTTAACTACCAGGAAAGAAAGCATCGCAAGACCGACTACCAGGACATCAACCGAGAAATCCAGGACCAAGCAACGAAAGAGAAACAACCCAGGACGAAGAACACGGTACACCTAACAGCTCAATCCCTCTGATACTTTCTATCCGGGATGAATAAATGTTTCCCATAGAAAAAAGTGTAATAGCCGAACACTAGAGGATGTGAGAAATCACACCTTTTCTACGCTAATAGGTATTATTTATAATAATACTGGAGGATTATAGGAGTAGTCTTACATACTCGCAAAGACAAATTAAAGAATAGTAAATTATGCAACGAGCGTATAACGATAGCTATTATCACGAGGTACAGTTTTAGGCAAGTATCCCATATCACAGAGCGAATAACAGCCAATATTTACGCGAATAGCATACTATACTTCATCCAAGACTACTGAATATATTTCTTGAAGTTCTTAATTATTTTCGACCGTGACAGGACCATTCTATTACAAGTGTGGAAAGTGGACATTTGAGATTTTTTTTGGATAACTGGTCATTGTTTATTTCGTAATGAAAGTTGATTTGATTGATGTAAGTAGTTATTTAATCAACTAGGTTATTAAAGACAGTGACTAATGGTCAAGAGATTTTAATAAAAATAGTAATAGACCATTAGTCGCTCGATTAATAACCGAGTTGATTGCAAGATTGTTTCGATGATCTCAATATAAATTGTGTATAAGTTCTTGATTGAAATACACTTCACATCATTTTACACAAGACTTACATTTGACAAAATAAAATTTCTATGAATCTATGCTCCAGTAGAGTTTGATTTCTCGTAGTACTTTTGAATACTTTGTGAACGATTGCCATGAAGATTGCACATTAAAATAGCAGAAACTTATAATTAAAATGGGTCATTAATGATCAATTTCGTACACATCAAAATAACTTTTTATTTTGAGATCGACGAAAAAAGTAGATTTATCTCTCAATTGAAAAGGTTTACCCATATTTGTTAGTTGGAAAACTTTAGAAAACTGAAGAAATATGCCTTATCAATTATGTGTAAATTATACAATAGTCGCGGATAAAATATTCTATTCTCTATTATAAAACAGGATAAGAAGCAAAAGAAGCAATGCCGCATGTATTGTTCCTATTTCTGATCAATCTGAAGTAACCATTTTCTCCCCATGTAGATCCCCAAGAGTTTTTCACTATATAGTATTCATGGGTATCCTCAACTCCATATCCAACTACTAAAACGCCATGATTCGAATTATTTTTTGAATCATTGCATTCAGTATCGATTAATATGCCAGAACTATACAACATGAGTGCAGAAGTGACTTCCATAATAGCAGAAATGGGACCTTTGGTTGCGATGGCTATTTGGAGATCCTTTTCGTTTCCTTCCTGTATATTGAAGTAACCAGATATTTTGGCAGCAATTTTGAGACGTTAGCCTTACACAGCCCGTCACCTGAGTGCGGGTAGTCCTCTGTTCTTTCGATACCATTTTTGATAATGTAATTGTATGCTTTGTTTATACAACTCAAGTCATTTTCACCTTCGCAAGTACAATCAACCAAGT
Source organism: Propylea japonica (assembly GCA_013421045.1). Taxonomy (NCBI): domain Eukaryota; kingdom Metazoa; phylum Arthropoda; class Insecta; order Coleoptera; family Coccinellidae; genus Propylea; species Propylea japonica. Next base: position 32,405,310 of record CM024247.1, read on the forward strand.
TTTCTTCACTGAGGGAAACCAGTGCTTTATTGATCCCCAACTGTCCTTCAATAGATCCAGTCTGAAAAAATTTTGTTTTGTTTTGAATAAGAATTATAGAGGCGAAGGTACTGATAATAAACTAAATACATCAATTGAAATATTATTAGGCCTATTTCAATAAGTTGCGCTTCTTGAATTCAATTTTTATGCCAGCATTCGGCAGCCATCGCATGAAAAACAGTTGAAGTTTTGAGAAATCCTGAATAGAAACTTGAATAAATATTTCTCCATGTAGTAGGAGAGACTTTAACATCAACACACTAAACCAAAACAGGCAGGTAACTGGATAACTTCAGCTTTTGAGGTGTTCGGATTCTATCTGCATTTTGAAGAATCAAAACTGCTGACAAATACATCAGCTGCACTGATAGATAATGTATTCACAAATAAGATATGTGATATAACTACGTCTACAGTGGAAGGACACTTCACTGACCACAAAACTCATATCCTTGATTACCCTGTCACCTACAGTTTACCACCTGAAACAACAGTTTACCACCTAACACGGTAAGAAATGAAGATAGGTGCACAGGAGTAGAAAATGCTTGATCCATCACTAAGCCCCTTAGTTACATATTCACGAAATGCCTCGCACAAAGTTTCTTTTCAGAACAGTTCAATCTGGATTAAATTGTACCGATTTACAAAGGAAAATCAGAGAACAATATTGACTCCAACAGCTGGAGACCCATAACCTTATTGCCTGTCTTTTCAAAAATAATAGAAATGGTCATAAAAGACAGATTTATGAAATTTCTCAGTAAACACAACATAATATGCCAGAAACAACATGGCTCTTCAATATAAATTCAATAGGAAAAACCTAGAGAACATAATCAACATGTTAGTTAATCGATAATGAGAGATAAACTTACTACACTATAAGCCCAAGAGGAACCAAGTATTCCTTGGTCCTTCACATCGGTTACTGCGTTTTCCTTTCTCCAATCGATAGATCGAGGAGCATTGAATTCAGTGCTACTGCTGAAAACATCCCCTGATAAAGTGGCTCTAGGTCTAGGGACATGTTGTTACGAAAGGTAATTTATGAACTCCTCATTTGTCCAATCGGCAAACTGGTTGACTGTTTTTGTGTAAGTTGTTCTTCCTTCTCTATACATCGCATTATGTTTTTCTATTTCATTCAAATTGCGTTGGAATAATTTGAATCGTCTTTCTACCTCTAAGTCACTACTGTACGTTCTGTTATAGATCGTCTGCAAAAAAAGAATATTATTCAAAAACAATAATCAGTAGGAGTATTCAATCAATGTCTAGACTCTAGATCAAGGCTGCCCAACCCCAGGCCCGCAGAAGATCTTCAAATGGCAAGGCAATGCAATCACTGCACCAGTCGGCCGGAGACACACTTGGCGTTTTATTCCGATCGGTTTTTTTGCCGTCGACGGTACAACAAAATTGTAGCTTACACACTGGGCGGTAAAATATCCGTCTCAAGTCACAACTACGCTACCTCCGCCAGTCACGTAGGGGGTAGTCTATAGAAAAACCGACGAATGTAGTGGCAGCGGTCGGCTGCATTTCTACCGACGGCGTTAAAAAATCCGATCGTCCTTTTTTCCGCCGAATGTGTACGTCACCATAAGATCCCACGCGCCACTTCTGGTACGGCGTCGACGGCAAAATATCCGATCGGAAAAAAACGCCAAGTGTGTCTCCGGCCGTCTACCTGAAATTCACTCCATTTGTTGACCACATCACAGTAGATGACATTATTTCTGAATACAGTGAAACATATGATCGATATGATAATCAACTTCATAACTTCTCAGTTGAAATTTTCGATGCAGGTTATGACTTATTGCCTTTACTCCTGAGAAATGAACAATACTGATTGAAGTCTGTAGGTTGTGATTTATTATTAGGTACATGCATACTTCTGAGAATTAAACAATACTGATTGAAGTGATTGAATTTTCGTTTATCTTTCAGAGAAATAAGATATCCATAGAAATGATAATTACTAGTCTGTTGGGCTATTCACGGAGGAGTTTCAAGCCTAGAAGTAGAGGAGTTTTTGGATACAGCTCAATCACGTGAGCTAACCTATCAGAGATGAGTTCGTAGGAAAACAAAAAATCTCCCAAAATTAATATCCTCAATATCAATTCATATTCTCGCTGAATACTTTCGGAAAAGCAATGAGAGAAGAAACATAAAAATCATTCGAAAATTTTCTCATTTTTCAAAATTGTCACTTTGGAATATCTTCAGAGAAAGTAGTTGACGGGTTCCTGGTTGAAATATCGGAACATAGTAGCGGAAGATATGAAACCACCATTACATATCATCTTCGTTTAGTCACAAGAGTAGGCAATCAAGTTTTGCTCACTTGTAGAAAAAGTCCAAAAATAAATTCATGAATATAAACATTTTTTTTCATATCAATAAGAATAAATTTAATTTCGAGTGCAGCAATTGCACTTTGAAGATAATGTGACTTTCAGATATCATTCAATCACTATTTTCAACCTCTATACTGAATTGATATATTATCTGAAATCAGTTTTTGTGTGATGTTCATTTCGTTGCATCTAAAAAAAATCAATTAATGCAAAAATAGTGTTTTATTTAGAGAAAATAAAGATCATGGTAGAATTGGAATTACAGAACGGGGTAGGTAGCCATGCTAGCGATACCACATTGGTTTCTGCCGTTCTTGGTCAATCTGAAGAATCCATTTTCACCCCATGAGGCACCCCAAGAGTTCTTAACGATGTAGTAGTCTTTGCCGTTCTCGCTTCCCAAACCAACGAGAAGGACACCATGGTTCAGTGAACTGCTGCTGCAGGTACGGTCGTTCAAGATTCCACTATAGTAGAGTTGGAGTTCTTCAGTAGCGTCAATGGCAACAGATACTGGTCCTTGTGTGGCTAGAGCTTCAACGAGATCTGCTTCACTTCCGGCGCGAATGTTCACGTATGAGGAGATTCTTGCTGCAACTTTGGATGGATCGGCTCTGCAAGAATCGTCATATTCTTCGTATGGGTAGTCGCTTTCACGTTCAATTCCGTTCTCGATGATGTAGTCGAAACCAGCAGTCATCAAACCACCATTGCATCCCATGTTTCCTTGGTCCCATGAGCAGTCTACCAAATTTTGTTCACTGAGGGAGATCAAGTTTCCACTGATACCCAATTGACCTTCAACGGATCCAGTCTGCAGAAGGAATATCAGTATTTAGAAAAATCATCTTTGGGATGAGAAAGATAATACTTACAGTACTGAAAGCCCAGCATGATCCACACTGTCCTTGGTCTTTCACTCCAGTAACGACGTTCTTACTCCTCCAGTCAATAGATTTAGGAGCTACAAAGTTTTCGCTGCTGTTGAAGATTTGGCCAGCTACTGAAGGTTTGTTAGCAAGTCCTTTGTTTACATACTGAACGAATTCATCCTTGGTCCAATCAGCGAACTGAGTGACGCCCTTTGTGTAGGTAGTTTTTCCTTGTTCAAAAAGTGCGTTATGTTCTTCGATTTGTTTCAGATTATCTTTGAAAATTGCTAAACGTTTCCTGGCTTCCAGAGGGGACCTGTAGGTTTTTCCATAGGTTTCCTAAAAATCATTCAATGAGTACCCAAACCTCTGTATGTGGATAGGATATGAACATGCAGTCTAAATAATTTGATGAATTGGTACATATTATATCATCTTTTGTTGAGTCGGTGTAAAAAATACTTATTTTTGAGAGCTTGTTATTTTCGAATTTGGAGTCGAAAATTATCTTAAACGATAGAGTTCGACTCCCTGATGAAGAATTCGTGGTTAAAATCAATTCTGTCCGTGGGGCCAGCCGTCCGGTCGTTAGCACGATTTCAAAGGGATTGTCTTAGAGACATGAAATTTTCAGGGTGAGTTCGGTTATCAAATGCCTCGGTTGACTTCGTCAACCAGACAAATTTCAAAGAATGGTACGTAAAATACGGTCATTCAAAATTTTTGTTACTCAATATCTCGAAGAAAACGGAACCAATCGAAATGAGATGTTGGGGCCAAATGCAAAATGCTCAAAATAAGCCTCATGCAAAAGTTTGTGGCCATAATGTTACCAGAACCATAGGAAATTTAATTGGAAATTTGGAAAGAAGAATTTATATTTTTCCATAAAAAAGTTTTCGATTGGAGTGAAATTTATTTTGTAAATGAAAAAAAATATACTGAAGCTTCATACAAAATTTTGAGAGAATCGCATCATTACAACTATAAAATTTAATTTTTTTATTCGTTTTTGTTTCATATTTCATTTTCTGAATAATTTCCAGAATAGAATTGTGCTGAGATTCTGCATTTATGTATTTGGTATCAATCTCAAGACCCCTATAAAAATTTTGAGGTAAAAGTCTTATTGCTCCAGCAACGCACGAGCGCTCAAAAGCTCTTGCTGAGGTTTTTTTCTCGAATTTTTTTAATCTGTTCATATTTCTTAAAAAAAACTCACCTGGAACTCACTCCACTGTTTGAGGGCTTCTTCATCTTGGATGGCATGGGCACAAGCCACAACAACTAATATGACAGCTACAACTGCTTTCATTTTTCGTTTTTAGTTCACCTAATTCACTCGATCAAAAAATCAGAAGTGAATGAACACAGTGTGAAAAGTTGGCAGTTATATAGTAAGAGAAAAATATTGCATCATTCTTAATCAATTCGATTAGGATTAATATCGCAGGTAAAAGATTAAGTGGAAAAAATATAGCTGATACCAAAATAGAGGATTTCTGATTCCATTGTTAATGTATCTCAGTTAATGCTACTTTGTTGATATTCTCGAAAAATTTATCGAAATCCACTTCCTTGATTTCCTGATTGAATTGAACGAACGAAAATCATACGAGGCTAGGAGAAATATACTGAATGAATTAATTATCACCCTAAACAAAGGAAATCATCATTATACACAAGTAATAATATATGTATCAGGACATCTTCACAGTAGAATTTTCAAAAGTATTTCGCGAATGTTTTATAAAACATAAATATTTTTTTTAATATAAACATACATACATACAAAAATTTGAATTTGTTTCATTTGTCATTGATAAGCCAACACAACACAACATAAAAAAAAATTGGTGATGCTTTTTCCATATTTTCCTTAGTAATTTCAGTTGGTGAAAAATTATTGAAATCTTATGTTGCGTTTTGCAAAAATTCCGTACGATTCATTTCTAATATTTTTCGAAGAAGATCGTCAAGCAGGTATCGAATTGACTATCGTTTGGCGCCTCATTTGTTAACTTCTCGTATTTTAGAATGAAATATAATTGTTTTTGGTTGTGGGTTTTATGGATTTCTAGAATAATTTTTTCATACAAACATACATACATACAAAAATTAGAATTTGTTTTATTTGTTATTAATAAGTAATAAGTCAACACAACATTGATAAAAAAATTGGTAATGCTTTTTCCATATTTTCCTTACTTATTTCAGTTGTTGAAAAGTCATTGAAATTTTATGTTGCGTTTTGCAAAAATTCCCTACAATTCATTTCTTATATTTTTCGGAGAAGATCTTCAAGCAGGTATTGATATATTGAATATAGTTTTGCGCCTCATTTGTTAACTTCTCGTATCTTAGAATGAAATATAATTGTGGATTCAATGGATTTCTCGAATAATTTTCAACATAGATACACTTTTATAATTTAAACATTTTATTTAGAACAGCAAAACAGCGGCTGCGCTTTGAACCTTCAAGTTATAACCAAAGAACATATACTTATTTCCTGCGCAATACATGTTTCATAAAAAATCATAGAACATCGTTATTTTCCATCCGTTTTTCTCGCCGCGATTCGAACCGCCGAGTCGTATCGTCGAACTGTCTTGCCCACACACTTCGGTAAATTCTGTTATTTTGCTGTCGTTCGCGATTTAGCACGTTATGAAGATGAAACATCTCTTAGCAGTGGCGGCCTCAGTTTCGGTTCTGATTAAAAAAGAAACGAGACTTATACTACGCTAATGGCAAATAATCGCCGATTCTCGACGAAATCCCCACACACAGTCGGTATGGCACGACAACCGATGGACCGTCGTTCCAAAAATCAAGCATCGGCAGATATTTGGGGCGACGATACGTACCGACGGTTTTTCGCCACACACATCGGTTTTCGGCGCTTTTGTCGGGACGGTTCTTATCGCTGCGATACGAACGGATGAAAAATAACGATGTATATGGCCGGCTTAACTGCGGGTGGAAATTCTGCCCACAGTAAATAATATTTATCAGATACGTTGTCCATCTTATTAATTGGAGCTATTATTTATTCCGAATAAATAACTTGCATGAAGGCCCTGATGTAGGAGCACTGCTAACATCTCAAAGAGTGAAGAGGAAGTAATCAGTGCTTTCAGCATGCGATCTGTGAAGATTGAACTTCTCATTTTGATACTACTCACTACTAGATGTCACCATCTGTAGGATAATACTCGATAGAGTCTTACAAGTGGTCTTAAATGTAGAAGTTTTTCAATAGGATGTTGTCTCTGAGGGATATGGGACACTGACGAGGCCTAATAAGGCCGAAACCGGTCTGTCTCTTCCCTCATTGACAACATCTTGAATAAATCATCCCAGTCCGCATGAAGAAGGTTCTGTGAGCCTATAAATTGAAGATTGTATTCATTTCGATGATTACTATTTTCAATTTATCTATGTTTCAAGAAAGATTTCGTGTCTACTCCAAAAATTGGTTTAATCGAACTGTGACATGTTTCGACCCTTACAAACTTAGGGTCATCTTCAGGCTTGTGGGACAGGAAAACAACACAAACGTCAAATCCTCTTTTTTTTATAAATAGCAGATCGTTGGTTCTGACCTTATTCATTAGTGATCTCATGGGCTTGAGGTACTTATGAGGAGTGGCCATGTGATGTTTCAAAGAGGACCTGATAGTGTCGGTCGTTCTCTGTGCTATGGTCGACAGATTCTCTAATTTGCTCTGGCTGAGGATATTTTCGACATGAGAGACAAAGTTGTCCAAAGTAACCGAATCAGGTCTGTTAGGCGTAGAAAACTTGAGGCCTTTGTGGAGGAGGTCTTCTTCACTAGTTGAGAGTGGAATGTTTGCCATGTTCAAAGTTCTTGGGTGGAATTTATAAGATGAAAAAGTGTTATGTGGTTGTTCAGGAACATTTTGACTTCTCAAGTTGTCGAGTTTAAAAGAAAGTCTTTCAAAACATTTCTCACCTGCGATCTCCATCTTGTCCCCAACTCTTCTCTCCAAACAATCCCAAATTGCTGGGTGCAAAAATGAAGTTAATTCCATGTGTAGACTCCATAGTTTGATGTATATTGATTCTCTCAACGTGTATTTTTGACGGAGTTCTTGCTTGATCCAAAATTTGGTTGCGAACTTCTGTGTTAGTTTGGCTGATTTGGTGGTGTTCCTGATTTTTACTCTAGCGAACTTGGGCTGTAAGTTCTCTCTGAGGCATGACGTCAAAAACCAAATACCTTAAGTAATTAACTTCACCTGTATTCTCAGATGTTGGTATTGATGGATTCTTTTGCTTCGACCAGCATTAATATCAGATACGTTGTCCATCTTATTAATTGGAGCTATTATTTATTCCGAATAAATGAAAGATTTCGTGTCTACTCCAAAAATTGGTTTAATCGAACTGTGCTACATGTTTCGACCCTTACAAACTTAGGGTCATCTTCAGGCTTGTGGGACAGGAAAACAACACAAACGTCAAATCCTTCACAAGCCTGAAGATGACCCTAAGTTTGTAAGGGTCGAAACATGTAGCACAGTTCGATTAAACCAATTTTTGGAGTAGACACGAAATCTTTCATTTATTCGGAATAAATAATAGCTCCAATTAATAAGATGGACAACGTATCTGATATTAATGCTGGTCGAAGCAAAAGAATCCATCAATACCAACATCTGAGAATACAGGTGAAGTTAATTACTTAAGGTATTTGGTTTTTGACGTCATGCCTCAGAGAGAACTTACAGCCCAACCCTTACAAACTTAGGGTCATCTTCAGGCTTGTGGGACAGGAAAACAACACAAACGTCAAATCCTTCACAAGCCTGAAGATGACCCTAAGTTTGTAAGGGTCGAAACATGTAGCACAGTTCGATTAAACCAATTTTTGGAGTAGACACGAAATCTTTCATTTATTCGGAATAAATAATATTTATTCATCTACTTCGTTGACATCTGGTTTCTGCAATATACAGGTAGTCTTCCAGGTGTAAATTGATCATTGTCCCCACAAATTTCTCTCAGCAAATAAATTGAATTCTGCTTTTTTTCCGGGGGAAAGAACTTATCATCGTTTCGCACAAATATCTGTGAGTTTTTTAACAGTCTGAAGGGATTCGAATGGATTCATTGACCAAAAGAAGTCGGGGTCACAAATATTTCTGTCCGGATATTTAGATTCGAATTATCGTCTCGTTTTTCGAGTATGAAAAAGCGAGTAAGCTTCTGGAATTACGTCTGTGCTTTTTTAGACATTTTGTGTTACCAAAGCTATTATGAAATCACACTTCCAAAATACTCTATATAACATTTCATTTAATGAGCGCAGCCTATTGCTGTTAGTCATCAAGTGACTTATGACAATAAAATTATCTCCAGTTGAATACTAGGTATACCTCATTTGAGACTTTAACAAGGAATACTTAGACGAAAATACAGAGAAAGAGCCAATCTTAACGATATCTCTTTAGAGATTTTTTGGGACAATGCATAATGTACAGTGCTGGCAGCCGAAAAGTGAACGACTCTACAGAGCATAATATGTGGCTTTTTTAATTGATTAAATGAGGCTCTGACAAAAAATGGATATATTTTGAGAATTCACATTGCTATTATTTTGAAGTGGATATCGAATACTATTGATATATACATGGACAAATGTGAATGGAGCTCAGTTTATAAAAGCAAGTGCTTGCTGTGCTGGCACTGAATCTATAATAATTACCTGGTGTACATAATCATTCATCTTTACAATCTGAATTAATTTTTCTCAGCAACACATTTCTGAGCGCTCATTATACTCAAACGAGTGTTATATCGTTCTGCGCAAATGTCTGTAATTTTCGAATTTCGAGCCGAAAATGGCCTCAAACGTTACAGTTCTACTCCCTGATGACGAATTCGTGGTCAAATTCAATTCTGTCCGAAGGGGATTGTCCTGAAGATTTAAAATTCTCAGGGTCTCCATAAAATATGTCCAGTCAAAATTTTTGTTCCTCAATATCTCAAAACGAAACCCATCCTAATGAAATGTTGTGGCTTTATGCAAATGCTCATGATAAGACTCATGCAATACTTTGATGCCATAGTGTAGACAGAACCATACAAACTCAACTGGAATATTGAAAAGAAGAAACATCATATCCAAAAAATATCCGATTCGTTATTCGAATCGGATATCGGATAAATGAATTTTATTAATTCATTTCATGAATGAAAATCGATACACTAAAAGTTCATGCAGAATTTTTTAACCATAGTGTTAAGAGAACCATAAAAAATTTCATTGGAATATTGAAAAGAATATTGTTATTTCCATAACAATATATCCGATTCAAATTGAATTTTTTTTGTGAATTGAGACTATTGTACTGCATTTTCATGAAAAATTTTGTGGCCATAGCGTTAACAGAACCAAAAAAATTCAATTGGAATATAGAAAAGAAGAATCTCTATATTTCTATAACAGGTTAACCGATTCAAATGAATTTCATTTTGTGATTTACTGAATCGCCAAGCAAAATTTAAAGAGGATCGCATCATCAGTATGTACCATAGAATTCAATTTTTTTGATTATTTATGTTTTACATATTTCATTTTCGAATAATTTCTAGAATGTCATTCCGCATGTGCTGAGATTCTGTATTTATTTATTTGGTATCAATCTCAAGTCGCATAAAAAATTTGAAGTAATAGTCTTTTTGCTCCACCAAAGAACGAGTGCTCAAAAGCTCCTGCTCAGGGATTTTTAAATTCTTTTCATGTAAGGAGTCTCCCTGATATTTTCAAAATAATATAATATAAAGATAAAACATTTAGTGTCAGTTGCAGGAACGTCCGTTAAAATTTAAAGGTCCATTAAACTCTTAATCCTCCATTATTACAAGGAACTAATGGAGGATTAAGGGTTTAATGGACCTTTAAATTTTAATGGACGTTCCTGCAACTGAGCATTAGTATCATAAAATATAGAAGAAGAATACTTGGTTTATAATCGATTTTATCCACTCCTACTAACTAATTTCTATGTGTAATGGTAGTCATAACACAACCGTAGACATGTCTATGAACCGAAAAGCGAGTGTTATAATAACACCCGCTCATAACTCCCGCTAATAAAAATACCTAGGAAGAATGAAATTGCTTACAAAAAATGAATAAAAAGTAGGATCGATCCGGAACTCTATTTCAGCCATCAAGATAACGTTCTAGCGATTCATTCCAGATTTATTTTTGGAAAACGTGAATTTTTGAAGTTGCCAAAGTACTTGATTGATTAGAGACTCTGATTTGATTCCCGACCACAGAGTACAGAGGTTTGACGAAATGTTGTCAATGCTTTTGACAACTGTTCAAAATTTTTTAAATGCAGATTAATTCGAATTTTACTGAAGAAGTCGTGGATAAAGTATAGTATTCAATTCGCGGTAATGCTCAAAACACACTTGATGAATTACACCACTCGCCTGACGGCTCGTGGTGCAAAACTCATCTGCGTGTGTTTTGACCTGCATTACCGCTCATTGAATAATATACTATTAACTCAATCCATTTTTCTTTCAACATAATATTCCGTGTCTACCATTCAATTGCTCGAAATTTCCTGATTTATGAAATATAATCCTAAATGACAGTTTTCGCTATTTTCCTATTATTCTTCATATCCAGTAACAATCCCAAATATCGATTCACAATGTTGGCGTTTGGGAACAAACCGAATCGCAATTCGAATTATTGGGACATACATAATAGTCGATTTAATTTATTTCGAAATTTCCTTTACGAACGTACCCTCACTTTTTATAACCCTTTGATTAATTTGAACCCCTCTCCATTCCGTATATTTTCAACCATTTTCGCCCATTGTGTCTGTCGGTAAGTTTTTCTAGAATATTTCTGATTTCGGGTGCAAACCTAATGAATTGAATGATTGATTTGTTTTATATGGTCGAAAAATTGAACAAAAAATTTGTTGATACCATACATACATACTATTATTTCTATATCATTTTGTATATGAAAAAATTGGAATAAATTATTATTATCATTATATGTATTTTCTCATAACAATATATATATTTACTTCTGGTAAGTCACCAGTTCATATTCAACTTTATACCTCGATATTCAACAAATACACCTTTCCTTTCGACATGCGTTTAGTCATACCCAGTACCTTATGAGTTTACATTATACCACATACTTTGCTGTTCTTTGAATATATCTTTCCAGGTGTTATATATTTCTTCGTCTCAATTGATTAATTGGTTTGAATCGTTCCAGATATTTCATTTGGTAACACAGAAATACCCCATATTTGTTTATTCCTGGCTATTTATCTTCAGTTCGTAACAGACGAGTCTAACATCCAGTAAATTCTTCACGCGTTTATTCAGAAATTTCGTTTTTTATTTAAACCACCCTCGCAATTATGTAGGGTAGATAACTAACATTCGAGTATTTTCTCACATTTCCGATTTGCTACTCAATTAGTAATCTTCTCAATTTTTCGCTGCCATTATTCTGTTTGTAATTTTTATATTATTCTGTTTATATTATATATTATTTATATTTTTATATTATATATATTATAAGATAAGTAAGGGCTATAACATTTCAACCCCAACGAGAAGGAATTTAATTTGAAGTATAGTTACACCGCAATATAAATCCCAATTTATGGAGTGTGTTCCAATTTCGAGAAATGTACCTATTGGTGGATTGGTATTTGTTTCGTTATACTACTTATTAAGTCTCTCTGGTATCCTGAGGACATGCCTAGAAACCAAGCTTACGGTCATTAGTACTCGGTGGTTCAATATTGTTTATCTGACTAGGAACTATATTCAGTAGCGTATCCTTTGTTATTAGTTTGAAATGATAGCGTGGCCTTTTTTCGTACGCTCATGGAAGATTGTTAAAGTTACTTTGCAAAGACAGCTGAGAGATCATCAAACATCTCTCCACTTTTAATTAACTAACTATGGTCCGTAAATATTATTGATTCCTATTGTGACACTTTCATGTTGAAAAAACTTTTCAATAAATTAGTGCGTCAGGTTGTCACTTTTCTGATGTCTGTATCGCTTGTGTTTTTTGTCCAAAACACTTTCATTTATGCTTTAGGATATAAAAAGACCAATATAAGGAAGCGATCCAGCAAAGAAAGTTGAATTAATAAGTTTCTTTCTGGAGAAATAGTTACGGACCTTTTTATTTCAAGAGAATCGTAATGATTTTAACTTCCTACACCAGAAAGCTCAAAAAAGCTGGCACCAGGGTGATAATCGGTTTCATCAACGCCATTGCCGACCTCTTTGGGTTTTCATGAATGATTAGGGTAGAGAAAAAAGACCTACATGGTCACAGTTCCCGAAAGGCTAATCTTGCCTTAGCGACCCCAGTTCAATTGATAATAATAGTTATGGTTTAGGATTAGTGTCTGTTCAGATTCTTCATATTTCGAGGAAGTTCATTTTGCAACTTATGACATACATTTGTTTGAAAAAAAAATGGATTTTTCGATGCTCGATGATTTGGGAGCAAAATAGAATTCGTTATTCAATAGAAATTATGATATATCTTTCTCTCCAGGAAATAGTAATATAACTATAGCAACATTGCAGTGTCTCTCTCTAACAGAAACAGAAAACAAACATCTTTTCGTTGCAGAGTTCCTCGACCAGATACCTCGCATATATTTTGAATGATGTAATTTTCCAAGAATCTGATGAAACTTGCTACATATACATAAATTTGAGAAAAAGTATTCAAAAATCATTGAATGTTTCCGTAGGGTAGAGTACCGGGTTTTTCACTATAATTTGACCCCCCTTTCAACTTTGTTACTGAAGGAGATACAAAAAAATGTTTCTTACAAAAGTTTCACGAAATCAACTGAGGTTTTTTGATATAAGGCGAGAAACTGAAATATATACAGGGTGGCCAATATATTGATGGCAACTTAATTTTTTCAAATGGAACACCCTCTATATTTTTCCATATTTGGTTAGCCCTTTTTCCCCTGCTTTCGAATATGTAACATATGTTGGTCTACCTTTCTTATTCTGAGCACCACAGAGTTTCAAATTTCAATAATCATCTGGCATAGCGTTTTGGAAGTTCGTGAATATTAAAGTGGCCGATTGGATTGGTAGTGGCGCACCCATTTTATGACCACCAAATAGTCCCGATTTAACACCATTGGACACGTTTTTATAGCCGTTCCTGAAGGAAAAAATTTACTTCAGCAATAATGACAATCAATGAAAGCGACGAATAATTTAATGATATAAAATCAACCAATATTAAACCCATAATTTGGAACTAATCCCGTCAGCGCACAAAGAATAGTGATAATATTGTAATGATTAGAAACAAATTGTGAAGCTTCAATTTCTGACTTGAATCAGAGCCATAATAATGCTATCAAAAATAGTCTAAACAACTTGAGATAACTATATGAACTATGTGTATTGAATGAAGGTGGTCATTTTGAGCAATTTCTTCAGTTGATGTTATTCTTACCATACTACCATAGTTTATCATTTTTCATTGGTTAGGTAATTGTTATGTTTTCATTCTAAAATGAAACTTTAGATTGTTTGTAGATTGTTTGGATATAAAGAATTTCGTAGGTATTTCACATATTTTTTCTTCGGTGTCATCATTTCAAAACTTTGAAACTCTGAAAATTGAAGAGACAGTGTCCCATTTGCAAAACTATAGTAGCATTCAATGTTGTTCACCCTGTATATCTTTCCATTGACGTTATTATAACTCCAAAAATGATCATTTTCAGTAAACGCACTCTGCCACTTGTAAAATGATTACAGATCTTGGCAGGTAGTTCTTGAAATTCAAAACTCTGTGGTTCTCCGAATAAAAGAGATAGACTTACATATGTTACATATTCGAAATCAGGGGAAAAAGAGCTAACCAAATATGGAAAAATATACAGGGTGTTCCATTTGAAAAAATGGAGTTGCCATCAATATATTGGACACCCTGTATATATTTCAGTTTCTGGACTCATATCAAATAACTTCAGTTGAATTTGTGAAACTTTTGTACGAAACTTTTTTTAGTATCTTCTTCAGTAACAAAAGTTAAAGAGGGGGTCAAATTATAGTGAAAAACCCGGTACATCTGAAATTTGGACCTCATAAAAATAATTTTTTTTCAGCAAATCTGTCTAATACTATCGATAATAATTCCACATTGTTTTCAAACTAACTGTTTTCAACCTTTATCGGTATGGTAGTTTCAATGTTATAAAAAACTCAAATAGATGAAAAAATAGTTATTTATTTAAAGAATATAAAAATCATCGTAGAAGTAAAATTAAAGTTCAGGGTAAGCAGCCATGCTAGCAATACCACATTGGTTTCTGCCGTTCTTGATCAATCTGAAGAATCCATTTTCACCCCATGAGGCTCCCCAAGAGTTCTTAACGATGTAGTAGTTTTTACCGTTCTCGCTTCCAATACCAACAAGAAGAACACCATGGTTCAATGAATCGGTGCTACAGGTACGGTCGTTCAAGATTCCACTGTAGTAGAGTTGGAGTTCTTCAGTAGCGTCAATGGCAACAGATATTGGTCCTTTTGTGGTAAGAGCTTCTACAAGATCTGATTCACTTCCTTCATCAATGTTGACGTATGAGGAGATTCTAGCAGCTACTTTGGATGGATCAGCCCTGCACGAATCGTCGTATTCTTCGTATGGGTAGTCGTCTTCACGTTCAATTCCGTTCTCGATGATGTAGTCGAAACCAGCAGTCATCAAACCGCCATTGCATCCCATGTTTCCTTGGTCCCATGAGCAGTCTACCAAGTTTTGTTCACTGAGGGAGATCAAGTTTCCACTGATACCCAATTGACCTTCAACGGATCCAGTCTGCGGAAGGAATATCAGCATTTGAAAAAATCATTTTTGGAATGAGAAAGATAATACTTACAGTACTGAAAGCCCAGCATGATCCACACTGTCCTTGGTCTTTCACTCCAGTAACGACGTTCTTGTCTCTCCAGTCAACAGATAAAGGAGCTACAAAGTTTTCACTGCTGTTGAATTTTTTACCAGCTAAGGAAGGTTTGCTGGCAAGTCCTTTGTTTACATACTGAACGAATTCATCCTTGGTCCAATCAGCGAACTGAGTGACGCCCTTTGTGTAGGTAGTTTTTCCTTGTTCATAAAGTGTGTTATGTTCTTCGATTTGTTTCAGATTATCTTTGAAAATTGCTAAACGTTTCCTGGCTTCCAGAGGGGACCTGTAGGATTTTCCATAGGTTTCCTAGAAATAGGAAACCTCTGTTAATTGAATATGAATGTGCAGTCCAGATTTTTTGATGAATTGACGAATATTATATCATCTTGTAAAAAAGTGTGTTCAACTTACCTGGAAGTCACTCCATTGCTTGAGTACATCATCTTCTTGAATGGCATGGGCGCATGCCACAGCAACGAACAAAACTGCTAAGACAACCTTCATATTTAGAAATATCTAAGAAAAAAAATTGCTCAGTATGGCTCTGTATGTATTAAATTTTAGAATATTTACCTGGTCGAATCAATAAATCAGAATGAATAGAAGTTTCGAAAATTTCACAGTTTATATACTGGCAAATTGCATCATTTCCAATCAATTAAAAGGACTAGATTAAGTGGGAATTAGGTTCATCTAATCTGATATGATTTCAGACAGTTTGTGATCTATTGTTAATTCAAAGGCATGAAGACTATTTGTATTTTGAGTGATAAGATCTTTAGTAATCCTTTTTCGATGTCAAAAAAATTAATATGAAAAAATATTGAAATTTGTCGGCACTTTCATCCTGAAGTAGTTCCATCATAAGATTATTGAGCTCCATAATCTCACGCGTTATTATACAGACTCTCATGAGTTCAAGCAATTCGAGTTCAGTTCACATCACTCTTTAGAGATGAAATATTTTTTTCGTCTACGTCGAAATACGTAGCGATCTATCTGGATGTTCAAGTTATAGCTATTTTAATGTGCAGTTGTCATAGGAAGCAAAAAGAGTAATTTCACAACTCTACTAGAACATCGAAACGTAGAAATTTATATTGTGCTTTATGTATGGCTTTTGCAAAATAAGAATGTATATTAAGAATTATACTCAACTCATAATGAGGTCGATAAAAAATCTTGTAATCAAATCGTTTGGTAGATGATCTGACGATTAATGGATTCTTATAACTGGACCATTAATTCTGCTGTTAATAATAATAAAGCAGTTTATTAAATAACTATTTCAGTATAGTCTGAATCATCAAGAGCCAAAATTTTATTCAGGTGTGAATAAGACTGTGTTTTGGTTGGTTATCCTCGAATATTTTAACATTTCAAAACAAAAGTAAAGAAGAATTTTTTTATACGAGAGTAGATTTCTGAAGATATTGGTTGGTTAAATCTTAATGGATTAGTTTGAAGAGACTGTAGTAAAATATGACCATTTCTTTTATATTCATTTGAACTTTCCATCATATGTACCTATGTAAGATGCAGCAAACGATCGATCATCCATTCGAAAAATGTTATTCATGAAAGTCAAATTTTCGCGTGAAAGAAACTCATTGCAATAAATCTGAGTAGTGCCAAACTTACCATAAAAGACGGCGGGCTTTCCCTCGCTATTTTTGAAATAATTATTGAATATATCTGAAGTAAAACGAATTAAATCTCCATGTTAAAATTTTCAGAGAGGTTTTAAACTCAATAAAGCGTAATTCAGTGTTTTGTAATGAGAAAAGTGACTTTCAGATTAAATGTTTTTCGGACTTTGGGGGCACATATCTTCCAAACTAACACAGATCGCCAATTGTTTTTTTCACTGATATTGTTCGAGGAACCAATATAAATACAACGTAACCAACGTTTGATGGATATCTATTGAATCCTGAAATTCAAATAGTTTGATTTTTTTTCAAAATGTTCCATCAGTTTCAAAATGTGAAAAAATTTCAGGGTATAAGGGACCAGAGAAGACATTTTATGTTGAAAAATGGCGGTGGACACTTCTGAAGAACACTGATAAAAAAACCAATAACCATTTTTTATTTTTATCTAAGAATCGATTCTTCAGCTGAAATTCATAAAAAAAATTAAACGTGTATTCCTTTAATATCAAAGAATCAAGAGAAAAAATCACCATTCGAAAATTTTCGATTTCACAAGAGAAACAAAAATAAAATCGAAAAAAGTGTTTTTTACAGAAACCTCAGAAATGGCTAGAGATAAAAGCTAAAGAGTTGATGAATCAAAAAAGCTACGGGGGCAGATTCACCATTGCTATACACTTTGATATATCGGTATTGATTGAAATTACTTGTGCACTTCTTTTCAGCATAACCTGTCGTTAAGACCAAAGTTTTGATAAACTTCAGCCTAACTGTTATGATTTGAAATACTCAAAACCAATATGTCTTCTGAGAATTGAATGTTAAAATTCTTTGAGCTCTATTTTTCGAGCGTCCTGTGAGCGGAAATGCACGCAAATGGAAAACACGTTCGTTACAACCTCGAAATGGACTGCAAATGTGATAAAGCGATACCTACACATGAATAGACAAACGGAATAAATACGTTAACTTCCAGCACCATCAGTTCACAGATAGTGTCAAGCCTTTTTAACTAGGCAAGAACAACAGAATCTCTTTGATGTGGATCCTTGGACACTCAATGAATTCTAAATGAATTTTGGTTACGAAACAGGTGTCCTACAGTTTGTTTCTTTCATAACATCAAATCAAATAGGTAGATAAGAGGTGTATTTCAGCAAGAATTGAGGACAATTCAGGTTCTGTAATACTTTATCATAGTTTCCATAAAATACACTTTCAGAGAACTCAATATTTCATTATGTCTAATCGAAACAGATTTCTGGAAGACAGGAAATAACAACAAACTAAAAATAGCGCAAATAATTGATAAAAATAAATAAACAATTCATTGCGAATTTTCTCTGAAATCGGGGAAAAATCACATAATATTTTTCATATTATTATTCAGTTCACGTGATTAATGAATTGAAATACATTGACGTCATGAGACCATTGAGGAAACCGAAGATAACAAAAATCTTCATACGATCCTTGGGATTTTTTAGAGAGATCGGGAGATAAGATTACGTTTGAACCTTTATCTGAACTCTATACGTTCTGAATGGAGAATAATAAAATCCTTTCGAAGAGTCATTGTTCCTATCTGAAAATATCACGCAATGTGTCTGGAAATTGAGAATGCTCGAATTGGTCCAAATTGTGATTTTGATGCCTCTGAGGATTGTATAAATTACTTTTGATATGTACAGATATATCAAAGTAATGCATTTTGGAGTAGATGCATTATATTCTCTAGAGTATAGATTAATCACTTCAAACTTCGATTATATCGTTTTTTTTCGAAAGTCGAAAACATCAATTAAACGGCACAGTTTGGGTGGACCCTTGTTCGACCTAATCAGTTACTGGACTGTTATTATTGTTATTAGAAGGATGACAAGGGCAAAGCATCATCTATGAACTCAAAAATGAAATAGATTGGAAATAAAATGTTGCAACCTTTAACGCATCACCATTTCACATAATCACATTACTATTTTTGAACTTCTTCTTTATTGGGTGTCTTTAGATGAACTCACCTTCTTTTTTCTCATCTTTAATTGAATCATTATTTTTTCAGATATTTGAATTGAATTTAATCATAACAAATGTAAATACACAGTTCCATAGAGCTACCCACGACTCGGCTTTGCCATGTTCCAAAAATCTATCGGCACATGAGATCAAAGTATGTGGAAAGCATAAGAAATTGTTTTCTTCTCGGAAGTTTTGGATATCCTATCCAGAACTGAACTATGATATTACCATTTTTCAATACTCTTTCTAGCAATGCAGAGGAAAAATATAGCAAATTTAATTTTTCGACGAAAAATGTTGTCGATGGAGACTTTAAACAGAACCATATATTTAATGAACAAATAGAAGTTTATTTAAATTTTTTATTGATATTTATGTAATTATTTATTGATAACAAATATAAAAAAACTTCATTTTGTGATTTAGTTGTGAAAATTTCTCAACCTCGAATAACATGTTGATATTGAACGAAATTCAAAATGGTCGTTACGTGCAACAAGTGTATAAAAGCTATTAGTCGTTACGATGACTCAATTATGTGTTCATATAACAGTTCACATCTATTTCATATTCAGTGTGCTGATATAACAGTTGAAAAGCTTGAAAAATTGAGAAAATCGAGCTCAATCAAAACTTGGTTGTGTGTTGAATGTTTATCATCAGACATAACCTCTAAAAAAGATTTTCCTGATGAGAATTTATCGGAATTGAAACAAATTCCTGCAGTGGATTCTATAGAAAGCATTGAAAGCACTATTGTTAAATCTTTAAATAATTTACTTCTTCCTGTTATCGAGAACTTGAAACTCGAAGTTTCGAATCTTCGTTCCGAAATTTCTGAACTGAAAGCCGAAAACAACAAACTCATGAAATACATCGAAAGCAGGGAAGTTAAATTCACAACAGTACCCAAAAAATATTCTGCAGTAACCAGGGCGAACATCACTGATAAACCCGATATTTCTTCAGGAGGTGCCCCCAATGACAGGAATGACAAGTTGGTCAAGCAACAACAACGTCCCTCAACTTCGGAACCTGATGATAATTCAATTGAGGTGAAATCAAACTCAAATAATTCATCAGAGAAAATCAATTCTCAACACTCAAAACAAAGTCGTAATACATCAGAAATCAATGGCCCAATTAAAAGTAAAGCAAATTCGAACAACACTACAGATAAAATTATTTCTCAATCCTCATCAAATGATGGTTTCACTGTTGTGAAAAACAGAAAGTCAAAACGTTTGGATAAAAGCATTTTTGGAAGTGGAAATGCTGATGAGATGTTGATTAAAGGTATCCCAAGATATGGTTACTTACATGTTTGTAAATTAGACCCTACATTAACACCCGAAATGGTTACAAAATATCTCAACACCAAAGGTTTCACAGGTACAATTTGTGAGAAATTACAATCTAAAAGACCCAATGAATATTCGTCTTTCAAGTTGACCGTGCTTGCACAGGAGTTTGAGGCCATCAAGAATCCCGAGCTATGGCCGGAAGGCAGCAGGATTAATCATTTTTTATTCCGGCTGAACAACGGCAACTCAAATCCGAGATGAAATGTGTAGTTTTACATCAGAATGTCCAATCTCTTAGAAACTGTTTATTAAGGTTAGAACAATTTGTAAACAATCTTAACGCATGCTTCGTAGCTGTCACAGAACATTGGCAGAGCGAAGCAGAGCTCGATGCACTTCACATAAGCGGTTTCAAATTAGCATCTAAATACTGCAGGCCACCTGGCAGTCATGGCGGATGCGCTATATTTTGTAAATGTGAAATTACTTGTAAAAAACGTTCAGATTTGATTAATTTAAGTGTTCCATATGTTTTCGAATGTTGTGCTATTGAGGCTTCGATTTGTTCTAAAAAGTTCATCATTGTTGCTGTATACCGTCCAAACACTTACCCTACATGTGATATTGGTCTGTTCTTCGAGAAATTGAATTTGGTGCTTGAGAAGCTTACTTCTGATAACAGTCAATACATTATTGCTGGTGATTTCAACATCAATGTGCTCTCTTTGAGCCAGGAAGCCCAGGCATTCATTTCATTACTCGAGGGATATGCGGCCCGTATAACAGTGTTTGAGCCAACTCGAATTACTTCCACGTCTTCCACCTGTATAGACAATATTATCACAAATTTGAGCGATTACGAGACTGCGGTGATTCCATCTCACCTTTCTGACCACACGTGTCAGAAGTTTTCGTTTTCGATCCCTAGATCCGATCCTAAACCGAGGACTAAGCAAATTAGACTGATTAACGAATCAACTATGTGTAGGTTTCTTGAATTATTGTCTTCCGAGGGGTGGGACGGTCTCACATTTGAAGAAAATAATTGTGATATTGATTGTCTTTGGACAATTTTTTCGGTAGATACAAGGCCCTTTTCGACTCAGCTTTTCCCCTGATTGAGGTCAAAGTTCATTCATACAACAGATCTGTTGATAAATCTGCACAGGTTGTTGATATCAGAAAACGCCTAGATTACCTTTACACAGTATCCCATTTTCGCCCTGAAGTTTTCTCCACTCTACAACCAAACCAAAAAATTATATGACAACATTCTTACTAACAATAGAAAAGAACGCCTTAAAAATCGCATCGAAAATTCCAGTAACAAAAGTAAAACTGTTTGGCAAATAATAAATGAAATTACTGGTCGGAAAAACAAAACTATAGATGATACAATAAGTACTAACAACCCTTATAAATTGTCCAATGAATTCAATGAACATTTCAATAACGTTTCCACATCTGTGATTTCAAGCATGCCTAACCTCTCAATAACGTCGAATATTCGATCTGTTCGTCGAAATCCTAGGTCATTTTACCTTTTCAGTATCACAGAGGAAGAAGTTATCAGAACGGTGAATGGAATGAGAAATAAGAATTCTTTTGGGTACGATGGCATACCAATGTCTGTAGTCAAGCGATCTATTAATATTATTGCTGAACCCCTGGCCTATATTATTTATATGTCTTTCAGAGAAGGCATTTTTCCAAAATCGTTGAAAATAGCTGTAGTTAAACCCCTATTCAAAAAAGGACGTAGCGAAGATCTTGGCAATTATAGGCCAATAAGTTTGTTGTCCTCTTTCTCTAAAGTATTCGAAAAAATAGTTGTCAATAGGCTACTAAGTTTCTTTCATAAATTTCGAATATTTTCTGAGTGTCAGCATGGATACTTGAGATCTAAAAGTACAGAAACTGCAATATTTCAACTAATTCGTTCTGTCCTTGAAGCGTTGGAGGAAGGAAAAGTGCCAGCTGGTCTTTTCATAGATTTTTCTAAGGCATTTGATTGCGTAATTCACAAAGATTTGATTGTTAAACTGCGTTCTTATGGAATTAGGGATAAGCAGTTGGATTTCATAAGGAGTTATTTACGTGATCGCCGACAGAGGGTTTCCCTGGTTGTCAAAGGCGTTGAATACCTTTCTAGTGATAAATTATTGGGAGTTGGAGTCCCGCAGGGGGGTATATTTGGACCTCTGTTATTTTTAATTTACATCAACGACCTACCAGATAACATTTTTTCTGAAGGGGACCTTCTGCCTGTTGTAAATGCCTCTTTGAATGTTGGAGAATCGGTGGGTGTTTTCGGGTGTTGTGGCAATCAACGGGACGAGGATGTTGTCATGTTTGTGGACGACACTAACGTTCTTATGGCGGCGTCTGGAGTTTCGGAGGTGGTTGGGATGGTCGAGATGAGGTTCTCTGATATCTCGAATTGGTGCGTCTCCAACAAAATTGCAATAAATACCAATAAAACAGAATGCGTGTTCTTTAGCACATCTCATTCTCGAACTATTGTACCTCAAAATGTTATTCTCTCTGGACAAACCGTGAATGTTTCAGACAGCACTAGTTTTCTTGGTATCACTGTTGATCACAAGCTTAGTTGGCTTGAACATATAAATTTACTGCAGAGCAAATTAAATTCTGTTCTTTACACTCTTCGAGTTTTGTCACAGCAGTCTGATACTGAATTGGTGAAGACGGTGTATTTCTCCAATTTTCAGTCTTTAATGTCCTATGGAATCATTGCATGGGGAAACGGTTCAGAAGTTTGCAAGGTTTTTATTGTCCAGAAAAGAGCTCTTAGAACAATGCTTGGCTTGTCCGCCAGAACATCTTGTCGCGGACATTTCAGATCACAGGGTATACTTACTACCACCGGAATGTACATATTCAGATGCCTTCAATTTTTAATAAAAAACCACGATGTCTTCCGAAAATACGAAAATGCCAATAAAACTAGACGCATTCACCCCTTTCACCTTCCCAGATGTTCGCTAACACTAACCCAGTGGAATATAGAATATATGTGTCTGAAATTATTCAATAAACTACCGAGAAGTTATCAGATCCTAAATAACCATAAGATTTTCAAATCGCTCACTAAAAAACTTTTGATCGATCTTGAACCATATACTATTAGTGAGTACCTGAACACTGATTTTCAAATCTGAACGTTTCAGTTCTTTTTTGTTGTTACTTAGCTTATATGTTTACTTTCTAGCTGTTTTGACCTATTTTCTTTTCAATTTGTTTTGATTATGAAAATAAATATTATTATTATTATTATTATTATTATTATTGTGTTATCATTAATTAATAATCGTGTATGAAAATAGCTACTCCAGAGGAACATTCAATCTTTTCTCGTCTCATTTTTACTGCATTCGCAATATTTGTGAATTCAACCTAGTTGATATTCACCTCCTGTATATTTTTAATGGGTGGGTTTTTCCTATCACTTTAATTCTATTATATTCAAGAAAGTTTATCAATTCTTCCGTTTGAATTTTCTTTTTTTTTTCCTATTTCACAACATTTTTGAAATTCTTATTAGAAGGTTTGAAAACACAGAAATATCATACCAAAACCTCAAAATAGTATTATAATATTATATATTACAGTGTTGCCAGCTCTTGGATTGTGGATTCTCGAAGCAATATTGCTGAGGCGAAATTCATTAGCAACATTGCTATAACAGTCGAAACAAAATACGCAATACCGTAGTCATATTGCTATGAATTTGGAGATAGCAATATTGCTTGGATAATAATATTCATAGCAATATGCGAACAGAATCGCACCAAGTATCCCATTTCACGTATTTGCCAAATTTCATCAACAGTTGCACTGGTTTCGTTTTCTTTATTAATATCTTCCAAATTATCGAAACTAAGAGTCCAATCAAGTTTACAATTCGTATTCATATGATGAGCACCAACAGGGACACTAGTGGGCATTCTTTTTCTACAGAATAAGGACAGTTGTTGTTTGTATAGATATAGATAATAGACAAATTTACCTTTAAAAATTAAGAAAAGCCCTGAGCAGGAGCTTTCAACCGCTCGTTCTTTTGTGGAGCTTTGGTTTATTTCATTTGTTATGTTTTTTTGGGATGTTGAATCCAAATTTGAAGTTTGCTAACAACATTTCGTGGCGGAACATAAAAAAAATACGAAAAAAAAATTAAAATCTCATTCTTGGTCAGTTTTTTGCTAAATACTCAGAAATAACTTTTCGTGAAAAACCTTTCCATACAAAGTGAAAGTACATAGAATTTCCTACAAATTGTATTACCACATTTTGTTCTACGACAACCTGTTCTAGCTCAAATTATAGTTTGAAATGAGGTATCTTGTATTTGGCCGCAACATTTCATTTCGATTGGTTTCGTTTTGTCTCAGATACTGAGGAACAAATATTCAAAATTTTTGTTGCTCAATATCTATTGATAAAATGAAACCCATCGAAATGAAATGTTGCGGCCATATGCAAGATGGTCATAATGAGCTTCATGCAAAATTGTGTGACCATAGTGTGAACAAAATCATAGAAAATTCATTTGGAAGAATCTCTATCTTTCCATAACAAGATATCCAATTAGAGCCAAATTTCTTTGTGAATCGAGACCGAAATACTGAATGTTCATGCGAAATTTCAAGAGGATCGCATCATCGGAACAGTAGAATTTATTTTTTTTCATTTATTGAGTCATAGAAAATACCTCATTTTAAATTATAATTTGAGCTAGAACAGGTTTGTCGTAGAACAAACTATGGTAGTACAATTTGTAGGAATTTTATGTACTTTCATTTTGTGGTTTCTCACGAAAAGTTGATAGTTTCCGAGTAATCAGCAAAAAACCGGCCAATAATAAGATTTTTCATATTATTTTGTATTTTTTTTCTATATTCCGTCAACAAATTTTGTTAGCAAACTCAAATTCGGATTCAGCACACCAAAAAACATAAAAATGTAAGATATCAAAACAGCCAAAACTTTATTGCTAAGGGTTCTTTTAGGCACAAATATACTGTACTATATTGATGTCATTTTATAGCTATTGCAGTCAACTAACTTGGAATCATCACTATTCAACAGAGTGTGGCCGAAACGGATATCACTCACCCCAGGCCGTAAAATGTTAAAAATTATCCTTTAGTAAACCCTGCTAACATTCTTTTCACCACTGTTGCACATATTGGCGGGTGAGACGTGTTAGTTAGTGCTCTCTGGAAAATTTTAATTTTGTGCTCAGTATTAACAAATTTTGGATTACACTTCGGACGATCGTGAGCTGAAAACTGTAGGTTGAAAACTATAATTTTTCTATACTTGAAAACGGCGCAGTTTTTTTTTCCTTCCACATTTAAGTCAATATCAATAACAATAAGTTTCTCCTGTTTATTCTTCGGCGACCTTGAACCATAACACCGGTTCATTTCCTTATATTCTGTACTGCATATGTTGCACAGTGCTCATCGCGTGTCCGGGTGCGTATTTCCCAAAATCTTCCTTATCCTCGGCTGATTGGCGTGTTTCGGTTCTCAAACCAGAATTCCTTTCCGAGGCCTTCCC
The DNA here is from genome assembly GCA_013421045.1 of Propylea japonica. Classification (NCBI taxonomy): domain Eukaryota; kingdom Metazoa; phylum Arthropoda; class Insecta; order Coleoptera; family Coccinellidae; genus Propylea; species Propylea japonica. The sequence continues at coordinate 32,431,156 of CM024247.1, forward strand.
ATTCTGTCCAAGTCTTCCTTAAGGGCCCAAGGAAGTGAAAAGTACCATATTTGTTTTCCCTAACCCCTACGTCGTTTCATTCATCAGAATGCCTCGTAATTGCTCTAAGTGTAATAAGCCTTGGTGGATTCAAACCATACCACATCATGTTCCAAGTGCAAGAAAATGTTCCATCCTGAATGCGTCAACTTGGGCCCCAAGGAGCTCGAGTACCTGAAGGAGAGTGGGGGAAAGTGGTACTGTTCGTCCTGTACTTCTACCGAGCGACAACTTCGCAGCAATTCTGGTACCTCTCGAATCGTGTCACCATTACACGCTCCATCTACGTCAGCACAATCAAATCCTACTGAAACCGCGTTCACCACCAAACATTTTGATTTGCTGATGGAGCAGATGCGCATAATGACAGCTGGATTGGAGCGTGTGGAGAAAAGGCAGGATGACCTCATGGCCCGTCTTGAGAATGTACTTCTGCTATTGATAAGCACTCGGAAACCCTTAATCTGCACCAATCAGAAATTGACACGTGCAAGGTCGACATCGCAACAATGAGGCACGCCCAGACTGCAATGAACGTGTGCATCTCATCACTGACTGATAAAATAGAAACTTTTGAGTCAAAAACTGCTCTCACCTCAACCGAAAACGATGTCCCTGAGGTTGTAGATCGCGTAAAACGCTCGTTTAATTTGATTATGTCCAACGTTCCTGAGTCAGACGAAACAGCAGATGACGTTACTGTATCAGGTATTTGTGATCTTGTAAGCGAGTCTTCTAGTAGGTTCGTCACCAGCGTTGTTCGAATGAATTCCAGAGATACTACTCAACCCCGATTGCTCCGTGTTTCATTTTCTAATCCTAACGTTGTTCTGGAAATTCTCAGAAAAAAGAATACAATTTCAGGCAATTCTCGATACCGTACTGTTAAAATCCGAGACGACAAAACAAAGGAGCAGTTATCCCATCTATCTTTATTGAGAGAAGAGTTGAAGGATAGGTTAGCAGCAGGTGAGATGGACTTAACCATCAAGTATGTAAAGGAACCCCTCAAATCATTAAAACATCTTCCCCTCCTACCACTGACAGTCCAAAAAACTAAACAACTTGGATAAGGTTGAAATGGGTTCAAGAACAGTTACGACACAGTATATGGTGATGGATCGTCAGATATTGTTTTCTTCTTCACTGTAATAAGTTTCAGTTTTCTCTAAGTTCCTTCTATTCTCTTTTGTTCTCAATTTTGAAATTTGATTTCTGATATGTTTCACATTGCCAATTGTGTGTATTTATAATTTTGTAAATTACCGAGTTTATAGTTCGTCCTCAACTCGAATCGAATCAAATTGTAAATAAATAATAAATAAATAAAGCTCGTCCTTATGAAAAATTTTGTGAAGGCTATGCTAGGATGGCAGTGAATTTGTATAATCTGAAGGAGAAATTCCCTAAACTCAGCGAGGCGAAAACTAAAGAGAACTATTTTTAAAGTCCACTAATACGGCAACTGATATAGGATGACAGCATTGAGGAAAAATTGAAGGATCCTGGATATCTTCGTAAACTAGCCGGAATCTTTTGAGTTCCAAATATTCTAGGAACTACATAATTTATAATCAGTTTTTAATGTCATATGGCATCGGGGTGTAATATGTCCTAAAAATACATAAGCTGAACTCTCATCTGGATTTATTCCCCACTAATTTAGGTGCTGTGTGTGTAAAACAAGGCGAGAGGTTCCATCAGGACATTTCCTTAAGGGAAATGTGCTATCAAAAGAAATTAAGTCCAGGAATGCTAGTAGATAATTGATGGAGACTTAAAAAGAAGCCAAATATTCACGAAAATCATAAGCATTAATTCTAATTAAGGAAATAATTTCACATAATCTAGCTGATGTTTGTACTTTCTACAAAATTATGTTTTGATGTCACAAGGAAACCTGACGTGTCAATTTTTTTTTCATTCACATATTATCGTTTGGTGGCCCTAGCAGATTCAAATTTTTTCATGTGACAAAAAAAAGTTTAATTTTGTTGACCAGTGTAATTGGCTTAATAAAACCTGACGAGTGTAGATTCTACCAGTCATGCTGTACCCAAAGATATAAATTGAGGAATAAGTAACCACTTTACCACAGAAACGTCCAATTTTTTTAATGATTCTCATTTTGAATGAACTATTCAAAGTTGTCAATACCTTGTAAGGTTGATGATCTTATTTATTCACAAATTCAAGCTCTCGATCGATGAAAACCTTCGAGTTTCAAGTATCGAGTTATTTTAATCCAAATGAAGTGATCAATTCCATAGATATGAGGTCAAATTCATATTAAAATACAGAAAAAGTGTTCATCCTCTCAAAAAACGACGTACAAACATGGAAAATTTTCCAAAGCATTTGGGATCAATTCGTTATCTCCAATATGTAGATTCACAAGCAAGAAAATACTCAGTCAGTAGTGTCTGAGATTAAGACGATTTTAACTTCAATTTTGCTGTATTTAATTGTGTGCTATGGATAGATGCGTTCGGTTCTATAAAAAAATTATTGAAATTATGCCTAATTCAGCTCACGATAGACATGTTTGGATTAATATTAACAAAAAATGGTACGACAAATGTGAATTTTTCAACATCTTCAACAACTTTTTTGGTGGAGCCATAAGTCTATTACCTAGAAATTTCATATGGGATTTGAAATTTACACGAAAAAATGCAGAATCTCAGCACAGTCGGAATTATATTCTTGAATTTATTAAGAAAATCGAATGTTTAAAAAATATAAATTAAAAATATTGAATTCTATGGTTCTGATGATGCGATACTTTTGAAACTTTGCATGAACATTCAGTATATCAGTTTTCATTCTTATAATAAAATTCACTCGAATCGGATATTCTGTTTGTGGAAATATAAATGTATCTTTCAAATTTTTCAATTGAACCTTCTATGGTTCGGTTAACACTGTGGTCACGAAATTTTGCATCGATGTCCAGTATCTCGATCTTTATCAGACAGAAGAAATTTCACTTGAATCAGATGTTCTGTTATGGAAATATAAAGATATATTTTTATAGAAATATGAGGTTTTTTCAATATTCCAATTGAATATTCTATGGTTCTGTTCACACTATGACCACTTAATTTTGCATGAGGCTTGTTCACCATCTTGCATTTGGCCGTAACATTTCTTTCCGATTGGTTTCGTATTGAGGAACAAAATTTTGAATGGCCATATTTTATGGAACACTCTGTAAGATTTGGCTGGTTAACGAACTCAGCCGAGGCATTTGAGACCCGAACTCTTCCTGAAAATGGCAAGTCTTCAGGACAATATCTTCGAAAATTATTGAACTAACGACAGAGCAATGATAAAATTGAATTCGTCATCAAGGAGTCTAACCCTATGGATTGAAACCATTTTCGGCTCAACATTCGAAAATAACAGACATTTTGTATAACGATATAGCAGTCGTTTAATTAAAACAAGCGCTCAAAAAACAGTTTGATGATAGTAAAAGTCTATACCAAAAGTATATTCAATAGACGGAAATTATTATTCATCTTACAGTTGACATAAATTAACTCTTTTAGGTATATGAAACATAAATCGAAGAAAAATTCTGAAATGAAAAGCTGAAAAGTAAACTTTATGATATGAAGAAATCATGAAAGAAAACATTTCATGCGTCACTACCGACAAAAAAGGAAGAATAACAAACGGTCGAAAAAAAAAAGCCTGACAATAAACAAAATTCAATTCTCACATCGCTTCAGGATAATTGTACGACAACAAAGCAATGCCAAAGTTAATTTACTGAACAAAAACCAAACCAATCTCATTAATCGAAAGTTGCTTTTGAATGAAACTCAATCTGTGGCTTTTATAACCTAGGGAGTAAAAATATGACATTGTGAATTGACAAACTCAATTCTAAGCTCCACTCTGCAGATTAGTGATACAAGACAATGGCTACACGTGCTTGACACAAATTCAATTGACTTCAAAGTAGGTACCGGAAAGGATGGATATTCCGCCATTACGAGTTTGCCCCTTTTAGGTGGATGCAGACAGCAACAAATTCTGTATTAGTTTTCAGCTGAGCAACCGACTGTTCTCAAGCAAACGTATAACTTATAGAGGGTGGATTATCCATAACTTTCCACCCCGAATTTTGAACTTTTAGAATAACCAAAAACGCTCTGATAGATCAAATTTTGTTGAAAGTGGAACAAATAAGGTTGTTCAAATGAGCTGGATATCACTACCCCTTCTTGCCGCAACCCCTAACAGCTCTCATTTTTATGACGAAAAAAGGGTCCAGTAGCACCTTGTTGGAAAGCAATTCAATTTCTTGTATTTTTCTTCATCGCTTTATTCACAGAGTGACTCAGTATCCATCAATCACTTTCACACTTCGAATTTCGATATTTGAATTTAGAATTTGATTTTTGTAATTATTTATTTTGAACATATTTCTCTTTTTGAATATTTTCAGAATATAATTGATTGTGCTGAGATTCTGCATTAGATATTTTGTAATCCCATATAAAAATGAGGTTATAGTCTTATTGCACTACCAAAGAAAGAGCGCTCAGGTCCTTTCTAATTTTTTTTTATTATAAAGTTCCACACAACACAATCAACACTTCGAAGTCAACAGATCCAAACATTGAAAATTGGTTTAAAACACAGCTCTTTGGTATGGATGAGGAATTATCATAAAAAAATAATTATGCACTTCGGGGTGGTTAAGCCATTCCAAGTTTTAGCAGATAGCCGTTTTTGACTCTGATCAGTGCATAAAAACAACTCAGAATGATTTGATGTACTTGATGATTTGCGCCGTCTCGATGAGATGTGCAAGTTTCGTGCCAAAACCTTAATCTAACGACCCTTGAATACCTGGTAACATTCAGAGTTGTCTTTCTGCACATATGGAAGCCTAAGGCTCTAAAACATCGGGACGGAAAGACATGAGAACTTGAAATACTCAGGGTGAAAGTGTTTCTGTTCAAATCTTTCAAATCAGTCGAGTGATGTTGGAATGATATTGAAAGATTAAGAATTCACAATTTCAGGAACTGTCTGATTGTGTTATAAAGGATCGTAAATCAAATTTATTTAGAAGAGAATCCTAGAATACCATAGTTCTCGCTTTAGAAACTTCAACTTTGTGACGGACAGACATGGAGACATTTTCCAGGTACAGTGTAACATAATATATTGCCTCAGTTCCTGACTCGGTCGTCTAGTTTTCAAGCAAAAGAGATTGAAACTACCAATTTCGAATTCATATTTTCAAATCCAGTTATTTTGATCATATTTTTATATTATTTTCTCGATAACGATAATATGACGAATTTTTGTCAAGATCTTGGGAACAGTGAATGAAAATAATACATTTTGAAATATCATAATTCAAAACCTGTCCCAGCTTTACCAATAAAAATAATACAAATAATTATTTCTACAATATCAACAATGGCTTCTGATTTCATTACATTCGTTTTCACTATTTCTGTAAGTAACTGGAAATATGAGGGAACATAAAACTATAAATAATGATCAGGAAATTACGGGTGAGTAGAATCCATCCCAAAAACTCAAAATTATTTTCAATTCTGGAAATGCTGATTAAAAAGCAATTTCACACGGTTATATTGATTCTTCCAATCTAAAGTAACCACCATCAGCTTCGCTTTAGCTAGCACCCCATGAATTTTTCACGATATAATAATCTTGGTCCTGTCCGTATCCCACTGCTAACACACCATCGTTCAAAAATCTGCTGCTGTAAGAATCATCATTCAAAATTTGTCCTCTGTAGTTCTGAAGATGCAGCAATGGAAACAGACCTATATTAGCAATGACCTCACGAACGCCTTTTTTGTTACCAGCATTAATGCTAGTGTAACTTGTTCATATTGTTACAGTTTTCGAAAGATCAGCTTGACAGTGTTAATCTATACTATTCTATACTATACAGTACGAAAAAAGTTGTTAATTAGTTTGGTCGTGCCGAACCGCACTTTGCCATTCAGAATGTAAGCGCTTTAAATTTGCATTGATTATAATTTTGCACACAGGCGAAAGCTACGCACCTACAAAGAACAATTATTGCACCAATTTAATGGTCAAGATGCCAGTTATAGACTTTACAACATTCTTCAGTATTTATTGTCCTTGTGAGTAACTGGCAAACACGTCGAAAGATAATACTATAAATATACAGGGTGTCTACTTTAAAGTGCACAAACGTCGAGGGATGATTATACAAGTGATTTGCAACAAAAAATGGCATATAACACACGGTCGAATTGTTGACGGTTATTCTTCAATTTAACGTTTCTTGATTTCACGAAAAAATTTCAAGTTTTTTTCTCTAAAGATCATTATTCAGTTTTCCTTGTAGTCTCATCAAATTTGAACACTTTCTCGGAAAGGGCAATAAATTTGCTGCAAGATGAGAAAGTCTATGTGCAGAAAACACGCTTATTGCAGGCGTGGTAAGGAGATGAATAGCACGATTCTGAAGTTAACAAATCAGTTCAATTTTTCCAATTGTTTTTTCGATGAAATATCAATAATTATGCACACGCTTTCTTTTCAGTAAAAAATACCTCATTTAGTGAACTTTCGAATGACATATAAATTTTTCTGCTAGATGTAAATTTTGCGCCCTAATACCATGGCTAACCTGATAATAACGAAAAAATCTAGAAAATCCGAAGCTAAATTTGGCCTATTGCGAAGCTCTTTGTGATCGAATTTTAATGTTGTTTTATGAAAATCATCAATTCATCTTAAATCAAAAAATAACGAAAAATAAAACCTCTTTCTTCTTCAAACATTTGACACATCGTGTCGTACTGAATCTACAACTCTACAAAGTTCATAGCGTTTTTGACGCATTTCTGTATAACACAATTTTATTTTGTTGATGAGATCCTTCCGAATCTGAAAGCGAATTAGATTTCTCTTTCAAAGTATTCTAGACATGTCTTGCAAGTTGCTCTAGATTAATATGATATATTCTTCAGCATCAAGTGATTGGTAAGTATACCTAACTAGTCCGAAAAGTTCTCCTCTCATGACTGCCAACCTCATGTTTACTCATGTGGGAAATGAGAAACAAAAGTCGCATGAGGGTTTTTTCTCTGTTAAACATGGTTGTTTCATAATTAAATCACACCTGATTTCGTGAACGTGGGCTTAATATCTCATGGTCCCCACTCTCCTGCATTATTCTGGTACCAACTACAAAATTGATGATTTCCATAAAATTACACAAAGACCAGAGCTGTGCCGAGCATATAGCCGTTTTTGACTCTGATCAGTGCATAAAAAACAACTCAGAATGATTTGATGTACTTGATGATTTGCGCCGTCTCGATGAGATGTGCAAGTTTCGTGCCAAAACCTTAATCTAACGACCCTTGAATACCTGGTAACATTCAGAGTTGTCTTTCTGCACATATGGAAGCCTAAGGCTCTAAAACATCGGGACGGAAAGACATGAGAACTTGAAATACTCAGGGTGAAAGTGTGTTCTGTTCAAATCTTTCAAATCAGTCGAGTGATGTTGGAATGATATTGAAAGATTAAGAATTCACAATTTCATGATGGTTTTTTCTCTGTTAAACATGGTTGTTTCATAATTAAATCACACCTGATTTCGTGAACGTGGGCTTAATATCTCATGGTCCCCACTCTCCTGCATTATTCTGGTACCAACTACAAAATTGATGATTTCCATAAAATTACACAAAGACCAGAGCTGTGCCGAGCACTGAAGAAAAGTGCTTCGAGCACAAAGCACTAAGCCCTATTAAAAAGTGTTCGGGAATCTCGAGCACTAAGCCCTTATTTATTGAAGAATGCTCGCGATTACTAAGCACTTTTGGAAAGTAATTCGTCTACACGAGCACCGAGTTCTAAGCACTTTCCAAATCAAACTGAATATTTTCCATCCAAATATCTCTTAGTTTGGAATTTTTGATTTTTTTCTTTTTAATTTTATCGTGTTTTGAACTGGACATAATTGAAATTGACAATAGGTTTTTTTAAGCGAGTCGTTTAATAGATATTTAATCAACTAGGTTATTTGAGAGAGCGACTAATGGTCAAGATATTTTAAAGCGTTCGCTCCGCTCACGCATTAATAGTTCGAGACCATTAGTCGCTAGATTAATTGATTAATAACTGGGTTGATTACAAGATTTTTCCGACGACATCAATATGAATTGTATAAAAATTCTTGATTGAAATATAGGTACTCTTATTTTTCACAAGACATACATTTGACATAAATATAAATGTCTAAATTTCTATGTTTCTGTTGAGTTGAGACATTACTCTATCGCTTCTGAATGCTTTATGTTCGTTTGTTCATGGAAATAGCACACTGGAACAGCATCAATTAAACATCAAAATTGGTCATTTATATTCATTTTGTACAAATTAAAATCACCTTTTGGGTCGACGAAATAATTATTTTTGATAAATTCCGGATATACAGACAGGTTACCATGACGACATACCAAAAAAAGTTCTAGAGAAGAGTGACGTCTTGTCAACAAATTAGATGGAAATGTTGTTATGGTTTTCTGAGCTCTATATGGCATTCATTCAGTTAACAAACTGTAACTAGAATATACGCCAATAATTACTTGAAATCATGATAAAAGATACCTGAATCATATGTTGAAAAAAGGTCGCATTGCTCCATAGAGCTCTCCAGAAATAATTCCGCCATAACATCATAACAATCTGTTTTTCTTGTCAAAATAATGAAAACGTAAAAACCACAAAGTCCATAACATACAGCGAGATTGTTTTCTTAACACCAGTGTTTGTAATGCAAGAAAATATGAAAAAAAATTTTATCTATAGAAATGAAACGAAAAAAAAATTATAGTTCTTTGTCTATTTGAAGAGCACGCGAAAGTCTGCATTTCCATGTCCCAACAAGTACATGAAGGGCTTAGTGCTCGGTAATTCCTGAAGTGCTTGGGAGCACTTTGGTGCTCGGGAGCACTTTTTCGAATTACTTAGCACTAAGCCCTTTCGAAAAATTCGCGAAGCACCAAGCACTAAGCACTGCTTCAATCAAGTGCTCGCGAGCATAGTGCTTACGAGCACGAAAGTGCTTCGAGTGCTTCCACGAGCACTAAGCACAAGGCTTCGGCACAGCTCTGACAAAGATTCAATCACAAAGAGATTCAAAATAGAGTAAATTTAGGTTCGGAATTTTTAGACTTTTTCATTGTTATCATGTTAGACATGATATATAGCGAATAATGAGCAGCCACAAAAATGTATATGTCATTCAAAAGTACACTAAATAAGATATTTTTTACTGAAAATAAAGCTTGTGTATAATTATTTATATTTCATCGAAACAAACCATTGGAAAAATAGGACTGATTTTGTTACCTACAGAATCGTGATATTATTCTCTCTACCACGCCTGCCATAAAAGTGTTTTCTGCACACATACTTCCCGAATGTCTGGTCAAATTTGATGAGACTACAAGGAAAACTGAATAATGATCGTTTTAGAAAAAGAACTTGAAATTATTTTTCAAAACAGAAATGTTAAGTTGAAGAATATCCGTCAAGATTTCGACCATGTGTTATATGACATTTTTTTTCCAAATCACTTGTATAATTACCTCTCGAAGTTTGTCGACTTTAAAAGTAGACACCCTGTATAAGATCAGGAAATATACAGGTGAGTATGATTGATCTCAGAAATTCAAAAATATATTTCAATGAAAAAATTACAGTTCAAATATGCAGCCATATAGGGTTTTACACACGGCTCATATTGCTTTTTCCCAACCTAAAGTAACCATCTTCGCCCCAGCTCGCACCCCATGAATGTCGCACGATGAAATAATCTCGACCATTTTCCGATCTTTACAATTTTTTCGAAGCTTTACAACTTTTTCCACTTTCTATTATTTTTGTAAGTAACTGACAAACATGCCAGAAGCTAAGAAGACTTATAATCAGGAAATATTTGGGTCAGTATATGATTGATTCCACAAATTCAGAATTACAAAGGGTTTTTCAATTGGCGCGGGTAGATTTTGGCGGTCCGTGGCGGCCATTTTGTTTTGGTGAGAATTGTCAAATCTTTTGCTCATTATTTAGTTGCTTATGCCAAATCACCATGGCAGGTTACACGATTAAACAGCGCGTACAAATGATAAAACTTTATTTTCAAAATGAGTGTTCGTTAGTGCAAACGTTGCGCCCATTTTACGGTAGACGTGGTGGCCCTTCACAGTCGACTCTTCAGCGTTTGGTGGCAACATTTGAAACAACCGGTTCGTTAATTAATCGACAACCCACACCTTTACGTTCGAAAAACGCAAGATCAGCCGAGAACATCGCGGCGGTCCGTCAAAGAGTACAGCAGAACCCGAGGCTGTCGATTCCTCGCCGTGCACAAGAACTCGGCCTTTCGCAAACTTCAACTTGGCGAATTTTGCGACGGGACTTAGGGTTACACCCGTATAAGATTCAACTGACCAGGGGCTCAACGTTCATGACCATAGACAACGTCGTTTGTTCGATGCCTGGGCATCGAATCGTTTGGAAGAGGATCCCAATTTCGGGGCGAAAAATCATCTTTAGCGACGAGGCGCATTTTTGGATGAATGGCTTTGTTAACAAACAAAATTGCCGTATATGGGACGACACAAACCCACACGAGGTTCACCAGGTGGTAATGCATCCTCAAAAAGGTACGGTTTGGTGTGGATTTTGGATCTATGCAGAGGAGTCATTGAAAATTGGACCACTCGGATCCGTGCCACTGTGAGAAGCCGAGGCGGGCATTTGAATGATCTCATCTTCCATACTTAATGGCATATATGGGCCTTTTAACTAAATTAAAAAAATGTTGATACCTCATACGCAGCTTGTTTAATTTCGTTTCAAAATCTACCCGCCCTTATTGAAAAACCCTTTATTTCAATAAAAATTACAGTCCAGGAAATGAAACCATAAAAGATATTCCACACGGATTATATTGATTTCTTCCAAATCTGAAGTAACCTATATCGTCCAAACTATCACCCCATGAATTTTTCACGATATAATGATCTTGGCCATTTTCCGATCTCTACCACTTTTTCGAAGCTTTACAACTATTTCACTTTTAATTATTTTGTTGTAACTGACAAACATGCCGGAAGCTTAGATAGACTTATGATCAGGAAATATATGGGTCAGTATGATTGATTCCACAAATTCTAAATTATATTTCAATAAAATTACAGTTCAGGAAATGAAGCCATAGAAGCTATTCCACACGGATTATATTGATTCCTTCCTAATCTAAAGTAGCCAGCTTCGCCCCAGCTAGCACCCCATGAATTTTTCACGATATAATAATCTTGACCATTTTCCGATCCGTATCCAACAGCTAACACACCATGATTTAAAAGCCTGCTAATGCAAGAATAATCATTAAAAATTCCTCCGCTATAACTCTGGAGATTCTCAGTTGCATCAATGGCAACAGATACTGGTCGTATGCTAGCAATGGCTTGACGAAGAGCTTTTTCGTCTCCAGAATTGATGCTGGAAAATCCTGTTAACCTTGTAACAATCTTTTAAGGATCTTCTTGGTAGTATTCATCTATTTCTACTATACAGTACGGAAAAGTGTTGAATTAATTTAGTCGTGACGAACCTAACTTTACATTCGCAATGCAAGTGCTATAAATTTCTATTGATTATCATTTTGCACAGAGAAGCAAAGCTGCCCACCTACAAAGTACAATTTTGTTTGACGCGAGATTTCAGTTTGAGGCTTTACAACTTTTTTCACTTTCAATTACTTTTGTTAGTAATTGACAAACATGCCAGAAGCTAAGAAGGCTTATGATCAGGAAATATGTAGGTCAGTATGATTGATTCCACAAATTCAAATTAATATTTCAATAAAATTACAGTTCAGGAAATGAAGCCATAGAGCTATTCCACACGGATTATATTGATTCCTTCCTAATCTAAAGTAGTCAGCTTCGGCCCAGCTAGCACTCCATGAATTTTTCACGATATAATAATCTTGACCATTTTCCAATTGCTAACACACCATGATTCAAAAGTCTGCTACTGCAAGAATAATCATTCAAAATTCCTCCGCTATAACTCTGGAGATTCTCAGTTGCATCAATGGCAACAGATACCTACTGGTCGTATGCGCTAGCAATGGCTTCACGAAGAGCTTTTTCGTCTCCAGAATTGATGCTGGAATATCCTGTTAATCTTGTAACAATCTTCTAAGGATCTTCTTGGTAGTATTCATTTATACCTACTATTCGGTACGGAAAAAGTGTTGAATTAATTTAGTCGTGACGAACCTAACTTTACATTCGCAATGCAAGTGCTATAAATTTCTATTGATTATCATTTTGCACAGAGAAGCAAAGCTGCCCCCCTACAAAGTACAATTTGTTTGACGCGAGATTCCAGTTTGAGGCTTTACGACTTTTTTCACTTTCAATTACTTTTGTTAGTAACTGACAAACATGCCAGAAGCTAAGAAGGCTTATGATCAGAAATATATAGGTCAGTATGATTGATTCCACAAATTCAAAATATATTCAATAAAATTACAGTTCAGGAAATGAAGCCATAATAGCTATTTCACACGGATTATATTGATTCCTTCCTAATCTAAAGTAGCCAGCTTCGCCCCAGCTAGCACCCCATGAATTTTTCACGATATAATAATCTTGACCATTTTCCGATCCGTATCCAACAGCTAACACACCATGATTCGAAAGTCTGCTACTGCAAGAATAATCATTCAAAATTCCTCCGCTATAACTCTGGAGATTCTCAGTTGCATCAATGGCAACAGATACTGGTCGTATGCTAGCAATGGCTTCACGAAGAGCTTTTTCGTCTCCAGAATTGATGCTGGAAAATCCTGTTAATCTTGTAACAATCTTCTAAGGATCTTCTTGGTAGTATTCATCTATACCTACTATACAGTACGGAAAAAGTGTTGAATTAATTTAGTCGTGACGAACCTAACTTTACATTCGCAATGCAAGTGCTATAAATTTCTATTGATTATCATTTTGCACAGAGAAGCAAAGCTGCCCACCTACAAAGTACAATTTTGTTTGACGCGAGATTTCAGTTTGAGGCTTTACAACTTTTTTCACTTTCAATTACTTTTGTTAGTAACTGACAAACATGCCAGAAGCTAAGAAGGCTTATGATCAGGAAATATATGGGTCAGTATGATTGATTCCACAAATTCAAAATTATATTTCAATAAAATTACAGTTCAGGAAATGAAGCCATAGAAGCTATTCCACACGGATTATATTGATTCCTTCCTAATCTAAAGTAGCCAGCTTCGCCCAGCTAGCACCCATGAATTTTTCACGATATAATAATCTTGACCATTTTCCGATCCGTATCCAACAGCTAACACACCATGATTTAAAAGCCTGCTACTGCAAGAATAATCATTCAAAATTCCTCCGCTATAACTCTGGAGATTCTCAGTTGCATCAATGGCAACAGATACTGGTCCTATGCTAGCAATGGCTTCACGAAGAGCTTCTTCGTCTCCAGAATCGATGCTGGAATATCCTGTTAATCTTGTAACAATCTTCGAAGGATCTGCTTGGCAGTATTCATCTACACCCTTGTATGGGTATTCCTGTTCACTCAATATTCCGTTGTCCTTTCACGAATTTGAAAGCACTGGTTCATGAAGCCTCCTCCGCATCCATTATTTCCATAGACGGCGGAGCAGTCTATTAAACATTGTTCGCTAAGA
>CM024247.1:32445077-32548457 GCA_013421045.1 Propylea japonica
TTATGTCAGGTACCAGGTATGAACCCTGGTCAGGTACTACTATCTTGTTTTTTTGGTGCAATGATCAGTTTGAAATTCGTTATTAGTGGAGAGTGAGTAGAACATTTGATATTGTATATTGTGAAAATTTTGGGAAAAAATTAATAGCGAGATTGAAAATAAATGTCTCAATTCATTATAAGGACGTAGTAATATTATTGGGATATTGACGAAGAATTCCTTCATGAATGCTGAAATGTGGGAATAAGTGAGAAATGGACAATTTCATTCAATAAAAATTATTTTTCAGCAACCGTTCTTTTTCTTCGACAATTTTGCATTTCCTGTTCAGGTACGAGAAGTACGTACCGGGAAGTATGCTTTTAAGAAACCACAGATGATCATTACCAAATTAACGAACCGACGGCTAACAATTCACATAAAATTAGTTATTAAAAGTTTGCATATTGTACGCAACAAGCTCGAAAATATTTTTTTGGATACCCAGACTTCCAGAAATTTTTTTTTGGTCCAACTTTTTATATTTTCCCGATATTTCAATAAAGTATCTTCGGAAACACATGAAATTCTCAAGTAGCAAAATGAAAGAAATGCCTCAATAAGTTGACAGGAAGTAATTCCTTTCGATAGCTCGAATTTTAGACCAACGTTAAGGTTTTTTTTTACAGATCCTTCGAAAAATTTAGGCCTCTATTTGGGTATCGATAACTCTCTATTATGAAGATTAGCGGTTGTAAATCCACTACAACCTAAGTACAACTCGCGGTGGAGTTAAAATAGTTTATTCAAGACAAATGAGAAAAAAATGTTAATGGGAAATAAATGGAACAGTTTATATTAATTGTGACGGCACACCCTTTCGTCGTGGGCCGCTTACCGGAGTGGCTGTAATCTGCAAAATTCGCATATTATTTGCCTAGAAATGGTACTTATAATAAGAATAAATGAGGTCGAACATTGCTTCCTGGTAATTCTCCATAGGATTTAAATTCTTGATTTTCAGATTAATTTCTTCTAGGTATTCCATAATGTTCAGATTGCTACCGTATGCACGTCCCGACTGCCGGATAGAATCACTTTTGACCTTCAATTCTTCATCGGAGAGTCCAACAAAGAATTTGATAATTCATTTCGATAATAACTGGATGATAATGATGAAAAGAACTAGAAAGAACATGGTGCGCTATCCACAAAGAAAGCTAGTACAAAATTCGGAATACTGTAAACCCAGTTTGAAAGAAAACAATGAACAGTTGCGAAATGAAACGAACTGGAGCAGATGTCCAGTTTTATTATTGGAGCATCAACGCCATGGTCCTTTATTACAAAGCTTTCCTCATTTCTCAAGTTATCAACTTGGTAGTTACAAACACACGTTCAACAACATATACTTGGATGAACAAATGATGCAAACACATACTGATTGTTTATAGAAAAACTGGAAATTTCATTTCAAAATACAGGCTGCTTTTGGATTAAAGTCTCATCTTTTGACATGTCATAGACCACATTATACTAAAATCACCTTCATGAAATGTTAGCCACGAGAAAAAGGACCCCGGTATTGGTTTCTTATTCGTTATTTCCAAATTTCATCCGACTAGTGAATTAGTTCACACAAAAAAGTTTGGTGTATCGGAAATACACCAGAAGAAGGCTCTACTTGAGAAGAACAGCCTGTATATGAATTTCAAATATCCGATGTCTTTTTAAGCCTATTGTCGTCTTCCAATATATCATGACAATATGAAATATATTACATTTTCAACAACTCTGATATTTCCAGATTCCGGATAAGGTAAAACGTCATCGTTTGCTTGACATTATTGGAATATACTGCATACGTGAGGATATACCTACAGATATGCCTATTGTCATAAAAAGTATCGAGAAATTTTTGTCATGGTTATTGTTGACTATCGTAATCTTAGATTCGGTTATATTTTTTGTCACTTTTAAATGATTTTCTACTGGGGTTTATAGGAATGCTTAGTATTTTCAGAACTCATTGAAGACCTTGAATTCAGTGAAAATTTCAAACAACATCAAATACTACCGCAACCAGATTCGATATTCGATTAATTTATATCTTTGATTATCTTGTTCAACGAATTTACTACTGAAATGTTTTCTAGCCTGTCCATCAGCTCTCAGCTCTGATGTTAGCATTAAAATTTGGCATATTACTTTGACGTACTATTTTTGAGTATTTTGCATCCGATTTGTGTGTTGGTTGTGAGTGAGTTTGTCAAGTAAGGCCAATGGAAGTGGTCCTGGAAAGGCTCTGGTTCTTGCCGTGGATCTTTTGATGCAGTGCGGTTCTATTATGTTTTCGGGTTTTGATTGGAATTTCCTTGCGAACTGCTTCCTTCAAATGGTTGTTCATTTGTGGATGCATAGAGCCATGTGTTGGAAGGGCTATGTAGGGAGTTATAAGGGTGCCTCATCTCAGTAATCCTTCTGAGTGATGATGTTTCTGCCACTTTCAATTTATTATTTAGGTGATTTTCTGCTATTATCAAGAATAACTCCTCTATACTCAATCAGAGGTCTACATAAAGACTTGTATATGTAGCCTGCCGTTGTAGTAGTAATACCTTTTTTTTTAAGTAAATGAACGGAAGTATAGCTAGCTCGGCGGATGGATGATGATTTGATGGTAGCTGTATGCGGATTGTAGTTCAGTTTTCCGTCCAAGGTAACTCCAAGGTATTTGGTGTCAGTTTCTTCTGGTGGCAATCAGTTAATTTTTGAAAACCCAAAATCGCTCATAACTCCAAAACGGCTCATTTGCATGCTGTAAATTGTAGGTAGTTGAAGGGGTTACATTTCATTGCAACAATTCAGAACTGATTTCGCAACTGCGTTACAGCTTGTTTGCAATCCAGATATTCAATTAACTTACATCTGAAAGAACTTTAAGGAAGATAGATCCGTGTTTCTGTTATAATTCAGATATCTAAGAGATTCTTCGAGCAGGCAAATGGCTATTCATTCTGTAACAGAGTGAACGTTTCCTCCTCTCTTCTCTTCTCTTCCCCGCTTGATCTATTCTCGTAAGTTTCTGTTGAGACAATTTATCATCACATAAATACTGAAGCGGCAATGTCCTATAAGAAAGTCAGTGAGGAGAAGTTACTTACTTCTTACTGAGATCCAAGTACTTTTTGGACCTTGCAGTTTTAAAGCTCATTCGGAATAATTCATTCCCAAAAGACTCCTCCGAAGTGCTTTTCTTACAGTTAATTTTTCCTTTGCCAAATACTCTTTCTTTGTGCCTTTTCCATACTACAGAAGGGTTTTGGGCCAGTAGGTGGCGTTTGTGCTCCCTTACTGACTAGTGTGTACGCCTTTTCGTTTCCTTCGATTCCTAAGTCATCAGGAACCATCAGACTAAGAGACCTTGTTGTTCTTGTGAACTTCATTAAGTTTCTTTGGCAATCCCATCTCATATTTCATTTATCACAACGAAGTTCACTGATCTAATAGCAGATTGACTGTCAGAAAAATCACTATGTCACACCCCTCGATAGTTTCTTCCCACTGAAAGTATTTCTGCCTGAAAACACTTCAATAGGAGCCTAACGACAATGTACCGGGTTTTCCACTACAATTTGACCCCCCCTTTAACTTTGTTACTAAAGGAGATACAAAAAATGTTTTGTATAAAAGTTTCACGAAATCAACTGAGGTTTTTTGATATGAGCCCAGAAACTGAAATATATACAGGGTGGCCAACATATTGATGGCAACTTAATTTTTTCAAATGGAACACCCTGTAGTTTTTTTCATATTTGGTTAGCTCTTTTTCCCCTGATTTCGAATATGTATTATATGCTGGTCTATCTTTCTTATTCTGAGCACCACAGAGTTTCAAATTTCATAACCATCTGGCATAGCGTTTTGGAAGTTCGTGAATATTTAAGTGGTAATGGCGCACCCATTTTATGGCCACCAGATAGTCCCGATTTAACACACCGTTAGACACGTTTTAATAGCCGTTCCTGAAGGAAAAGATATAAAATCAACCAATATTAAACCCATAATTCGGAACTAATCCCGTCAACGCACAAAGAATAATGATAATATTGTAATGATTAGAAACAAATTTTGAAGCTTCAATTTCTGACTCGAATCAGAGCCATAATAATGCTATCAAAATATTCTAAACATTGAGACAACGATAAGAACTATGTTATTGAATGAAGGTGGTCATTTTGAGTAATTTCTTTAGTTGATGTTATTGAAAACTTTGAAACTCTGAAAATTGAAGAGACTAATCTACGTACGCATTTATATTCGAGATCAGGAGGAAATAGCCTATCAAAAAAGGAAGAATATACAGGGCAGGGTGTCCCATTCGACAAAATATAGTTGCATTGCATTCAATGTTGTTCACCCTGTATATCTTCCCATTGAAGTTATTATAACTTCAAAAGAGATCATTTTCAGTAAACGCACTCTGCCACTTGTAAAATGATTACAGATCTTGGCAGGTGGTTCTTAAAATTTGAAACTCTGTGAATCTTAGAATAAAAGAGATAGACCAACATATGTTACATATTCGAAATCAGGAGAAAAAGAGCTAGCCAAACATGGAAAAATATACAGGGTGTTCCATTTGAAAAAATGAAGTTGCCATCAATATGTTGGCCATCCTGTATATATTTCAGTTTCTGGGCTCATATCAAAAAACCTCAGTTGATTTCGTGAAACTTTTATACGAAACATTTTTTGCATCTGCTTTAGTAACAAAGTTAAAGGGGGTCAAATTATAGTGAAAAACCCGGTACCTATACTTGGTTCTTCAATTGTCTGTTTTCAACAATAATGAAAAACTCGAAGAAGGCGCTGATCGTCGATCACAAATTTCAGTATTGCCGTGAACTTATTTCGTTGAGACGCTAATTGATAAAAATGTCATATATGGCTATTTTATCCTACTTTTCCTTCGTTTTCTGGCTGATAGATTTTCGAAAGATCACTCAAGTGTTATTTATATTCGCCCGTTATTATACGGTCGTAAAAGTTTCCTCGGAAATCTAATTAACTCCAGGCCGTCTAGATATTATTGCTGCCATACCTGCAATATGTGATGTCGAAATCCAATTGCTCTGGAGCAATTAAACGCTTCTCCTGTGGTTTGTGATTTGGTTTGGGATCATTAGGAAAACATTAGCGGAAACGGTCTCTAATTATACCTAACAATATGGGGTGACATTCCGATTATCCATCGATGATTCTATTATGTCGGGCTTCATTTAATGGTGTTCGGTAAAAGGTTCGTCAGATTCCTGGATATATAGCTTTTGAGGTAGTGAATAGGTAGATGGAATATTATAATTATCTGCTCTATTCAAAGGCTTCTGGCAGATTGGAGTTTTCAAACTTCAAATGCGTGAGGTACGTTTACGTTAGAAAATGGTCAACTGGAAATGAGAAATTGACTCCAGAAAAACCAAGGAATATGTTTAATCGATTCCTCTCACTTCGTTAACACGTGACAGGAGAACTTGAGTATCGTTTGTTTCGATGTGGTTTTCTGTAATGGTCCGAATACTTCATTGAAGGAATATCAATCCATACTATAGAGCTAATAATGTACACCTATAGGGGAAAACCCGGATAGATGCCCCACTTTTTGAATTTGCCTCATATTTTTGAAAATATTGATTTTATATGTGTAATTTCTATGAGTGTAGGAAGCCCCATTATTTGATTTGGAATACTGAGACTTTTCTCTGATATAGCAATCCCAAATTGCATAATAATTTAATTTTTGTAGAACTCTTTTTTGGGGATAGTTGCCTACAAGTATGGATAGTTGCCCCACCATAAAAATACTGGGAGGGATAGATGCCCTTCATACTGTGTGAACCACAAACCCAACTAAATACAATGAGATTTTCTATGCTTAAACAGCAACTTCATATACGTAACATGGATAGAATTAACAACAATTGTGCATTTTTAATTGAATTTCAAAAGCATATATTAAACGAAAAGTTGCATTCTTCATATTAACATAAAGCATTATTTCACACATTCATGATAAATTAATTAAATAATAAGTCTCAACAAAAATGATCAGGAATCAAGTTTAAAATACTATAACACAATGAATCGAAAATGGTTTTAGTTTAGATGTCCTAAGGGGCTCCTACACTTCACAAAATCAGGGCAACTATCCTTTTCGATAGGGATAGATGCCCATGAATTTTTTCAATAAATTAAGAAGAAAACAAAAACTATTTGTACTCAGATGTACACTCAATGAAACACTGTATTGACGTAATAAAAAAAATTAATGAATTTATTACCACTTCAAAAGTTATACAGCGGCAAATGCAAATACCTTCCTCTAAAAGTTTGGCATGTTTATGAAATTCGCTGCTGAGATAATCGCACACACTAGCGAAAAACGGCTTCACTTAACAATAACCCTTACAAAACTAAGGTGCAGGGTGACTGTAGCAGCTACTTATAAAATTAATTTTTTGATACGTGTTTCGAAAGTTAGGTATTTTGAAAATGGGGCATCTATCCAACTGAGGCATCTATCCGGGTTTTACCCTAAGGAAGTTATGTAACTTTATCATTTTAAGTGTCTGCAAACAGATGTTTTGACTTATTGGGTCTCCTCAGTACAGAAAAACAATTTTTAGTGACAGGAACTCGTAAGTATTTCTTATCGATTCGAAGTTAACCGGGGCGTCAATTATCGGGATCTCTACTCTAGTCCATGAACATATACGTTCACGTTCGTGATTGAACGAATAGTTTGAAGTAAGTCAGTTTTGGAGCATATCGTCAATGAAAATAACTCGTTACAATGAAAGCGTAAGTTCATTTCGAACGGATATAAGTATTACAATTTCCAGAAATGTAGGGTCAAATGTATACGTTTGTCAAAAGGGTGATCTCAAAATAAACATGGTTTAAACAAACTTGGCTCCCTTACAGGGAGAATAGAATAGGTACTTAAGACATTCAAAAAGCCCCTATCAAGAGCTTTTGAGCTATCGTTCTTTGGTGGAGTAATAAGACTATTACCTCAAAGTTTTATATGGGATTTGAGGTTGATACCAAATATACAGTGTGTTTGATCACGAGTTAGCTATAATTTAATGTCATCAAATATACCTAATATTATAGACAGAAACCTTAGTTTTGGAGTAGCCCCCATTTCAAATTTAATTTTTTATTTTCGTTGACCCTTTCAAATAATATCGATTTCTTTGGATATAAAGGTCCTACAGATGTGAAAAAAATGTTTTTTGAAGATGATACTACCACCTTTCATTGAAGTGTTACAATATAAGAACATTCAACTTGAAAACGCCATAAAAATTCTTCAAAAAAGTTCATAGTGAAAATATGTACTGACTTTTTCAGTAAATCCGCCATAGTACAAGAACTAGCACATTAAAGTATAATTTTTTCTCAATGATTTAACACGCAAGGACACAAGCTACAAAACAACACTCACATCATTTCTGTAAGTTACATGATTTGAGAGTTATTGCTGTTCGAACATGACCCTTATGAAAATTGATAAAATAAAAAAAAACCTCAGTGCTATTCTTTCGAAAATTTCAATGATAAAACAAACAAATTGATCATAACAATTGCTCAAAATGGCCGCCTCTGCTCTGTAGACAGGCAGTGGCCTTCATGGCGACCTGTCTTGTGTCTTTCGCACGCGTAGTGATCATGTTCGAGCAGCAATAACTCTCAAATTATGTAACTTACAGATATGATGTGAGTTTTGTTTTGTAGCTTATATCCTTGCGCGTTAAATCATTGAAAAAAATTATACTTCAATGTGCTAGTTCTTGTACTATTGCTGATTTACTAAGAAAATCAGTACATATTTTTTACTTTCTTAAAGAATTTTTTTATGGCGTTTGCAAGTTGCATGTTCTTATATTGTTATACTTCAATGAAAGGTGGTAGTATCATCTTTCAGAAACATTTTTTTCACATTTGTAGGACCTTTATGTCCAAAGAAATCGATATTATTCGGAAGGGCCAACGCAAATAAAAAGTAAATGTAAAATGTGGGCTACTCCAAAACTAAAGGGGTAAACTGCGTGTTTTTGTCGATAATATGAGGTATATCTGATGACCTTGAATTATCGCTAACTCGTGACCAAACACACTGTATAAATGCAGAATCCCAGCAAAATCGGAATTATATTTTGAAAATTATTCAAAAATGAAATATGTAAAAAAAATAATTACAAAATTGAATTCTACAGTTCTGATGATGCGATCCCCTTGAAATTGTGCATGAATATTCAGTATAATAGTTTTCATTTTCAAAATGAATTTCATTCGAATCGGATACTCTGTTATGGAAATAAAAAGATTCTTCTATCAATATTCCAATTGAATTTTCAATGGTTCTGTCGAAACTATGGCCACAAAATTCTGCACGAAAATTCAGTATATAAA
This sequence comes from Propylea japonica, assembly GCA_013421045.1. Classification (NCBI taxonomy): domain Eukaryota; kingdom Metazoa; phylum Arthropoda; class Insecta; order Coleoptera; family Coccinellidae; genus Propylea; species Propylea japonica. Next base: position 32,453,535 of record CM024247.1, read on the forward strand.
TTTTTATTCACAGAAAAAAATTCACCCCAATCGGATATCCTGTTATGAAGATATAATCATTTTTCTTTTCAATATTCCACTTGAATTTTTTATGGTTCTGTTGAAACTATGGTCACGAAGTTTTGTATGAACATTCAGACTATCGATCTCCATTCTTAAAGAGAAACACTCGAGTCGTATTTTTCATGGAAATATGAAGTTTTTTTCAATTGAACTTCCTATGGTTCTGTTCCCCACTATGGTCACAAAATTTTGCGAACGGCTTGTTATCAGCATCTTGCATTTGGCCGCAACATTTCATTCCGATTGGTTTTGTATTTTCTGAGATCTTGAGGAACAAAAATTTTGAATGGCCATATTTTATGGAACACCCTGTACGATTTGGCTAGTTTACGAACTTAACCGAGTCAATTCGGACCTGAAATCATCCTGAAAATTTCAAGTCTCTAGGACAATCCCTTCGAAAGTTATTGTGCTAACGGACGGCCCCACGGACAGAATTGAATTTGACCACGAATTCGTCATCAGGGAGTGCAACCATTTTCGGCTCAAAATTCCAAAATTACAGACATTTAGGCAAAACGGTAAAGCACTCGTTTAAGTAGAACGAACACTCAAAAAAGCTCCCTCTATAACGCAGAAACCCTCAAGAATGTGCCTCATGTGCTATGATGTTCATCTATTTTATGTTTAAAAACCTGCTATGAAATTTTATATTCATAAGGAATAATAATGATTTTCTATTTCAGCGATGTTGACGTGGACATTTCCGGACTCGCTTCATTGGGATGGTTATCTCAGAGGATAGTTTCATGGACCATCGCACATTTTAGAACGAAGGGAAAGTTAGTACTAGAAAAAATTATAAGAGAGGCTTTCGACTACGCAGTTGAGGAGGCTAATGCGGCAAATAGTTGTTCGGAAGTTTCGAAAAAAGGAAATAATAAAGTTAGCTGAAATAAATTATTATTAGCAATGTTGATATTCAATTTGATGCAGTTTCCCAATTCCAAGTGATATATTCAGAAATATTTATGCATTAAATTTTCGCAGATATTCATCATTAAAATATGATTAATTGTTATGTTGTCGCAAATAGCTTTCTTCTACTAGTTAGGTATATCAGCATTTCAGTTCCAATTCCATTATCAGATACCTATAATTCTCCTTCAAAAAAGTATTTTTCGACTCATTCCATAACATAGCCCGGCAATCAAGAAGAGAACTTATTGTTTCATATAATTTGATTATTTGAACAGACAAGAATGACAACTAAAAGACAAATGATGTACTGGGTGAGTGGGTGGGCATATTTCGATGTTTTGGAACTACAACTTTCAAACCAGAGGAGATAGACTAAATCTGATACCCACTTCTCGTTCTCTTCTTCTGAGAAACTAATAAGAGTAGTATTCATTTTTGGCTACCTCCTTTTGTTTTCGAGTCATAAGCAAAAATTTGAAAAGTGATGATATCGAAAAAAATTCATATCTTTTCTGATACTGACGATAGAGCTCTGAAATTGAAACATTATACAGGCACTTTTTAACGTCCAATCCAGTGGCGTGATCGTATTTTTTTGCACAATTTCTAATTACGAAGCTATGACCCAAAGTAATGTTTTTTTAGATGGAAATACTAGATTTTTGTGCCATTTTCTGAAAGCTTAATTTTTTCTGATTTAAAAAATATACAACATTGTGAGGTTTGTATCAATATGAGTATAAAAATGGTCAAAAACTTGTTCTACGCAAAAGGACCTCTATAAAGTTTTAATTTCAGAGCTCCGTCATCAGTATTAGTAGAGATATGAATTTTTTTCGATATCACCACATCGAAATATGCCCACTTTATACATAACGAAGCAATCCTTTTCAAACTCGAAACTAAGCTCGTACTGAGCAACAGTGCATCAATAAACTGGCGGTAAAGCTTCATCAACGACCAGTGTTCATCGAAAATATGTGTTTTTGTTTTCTAATCCAGGAATATAAAAGGCAATTACATACAGTTTTCCTGCAATGTATTATGCATATATGTATCAGAGAGGAATCCACTACCTATAAAATACTTTCACAATAATATGGAAAAATTAAAAACAAGTTTATTTCGCATACATCTACAAATAAATGCTTATGCTAATACAGGAAAAGTAGCCATTGTAGCGATACCACAGTGTTGTTGTTCTTATTTCTGACTATTCTGAAATATCCTTCTTCGCCCCAATCTGAACCAAAAACATTCTTAACAATAGTAGTCAATTCCATTTTCTGTTCCATAACCAACTGCTAAGACTGTATGCAAAATTCTATTACTGTCACAAGTTTCATCGTCAAAAATTCCAGCTCTATATCCCATAAGATTTTCCGTGAAGTCCATACCAACAGAAATGGGACCAATTTCGGCAATGGCTTTCTGAAGAGCCTCTTCCGAGCCACTGACGACCTTTTTGTATGTTTTCAGTTGAGCAACACTTTTCTTTTGTCGAATGTACACATATATCTGTCATGTCCAACAGGAGGATAATCTACTTCGGTTTCAATTCCATTCTGTTTGACGTATTCGTAACAGTTGGTGACAAGACCTCCAGAACATCCAAGATTTCCCTGCTCGCGAGTACAGTCAACAAAGTTTTGGACGCTGAGATTTGCAGATATGCCCTTGACGATTTTGAGCTGTCCTTCGATAGCTTCGGCCTGAAACAGATTTTATTGAGTGTGACTTCCTTTTTTATGTCATAGGATAGAGCAGAAGTTTTTTCTATTAATTCACCAGTGAATTTTAAAATTTTTTATCCACGACTACTATATAATCTAGCCATTTTACGTCTGTAGGCTCGGCCAAATAATATCCATTAATCACAAGTGATAAAATGAGATATAATTCACTGCTGTCAGATGCTTCATAGATTTAGCTTTGATATAATATTCTTTGAATTGGTATTTCTTCAGTATTCTAAAGTACTGCAACTAATAAATATGGGTATACCTTGTCAATCGAGGGCCAAATCTATTTTTATTATATCAATTAAAGTATTTTTTATTACTACACATACAATAAACAGTTTTTCAAAAATGTCTAATGTGTCAACTTGACTTTTTTCACGCTTGTCATAGAAGCGTATTGTCGCGGTCGCCTAATGTTGAAATCTTCAATAAATCTATTCAGTAGTCGTGGATAAAGTATAGTATGCTACTTGCGTATAATGGCTATTACTCGATCGGTGATTTGGGCCACATCATCATCTCGCGAATAATAGCAATCATTATATGCTCGTTGCATAATATACTTTTTTGTTTGCCGAACAATGCTCTTGGGTTAAAATCCCCGAAGGAATAATTTTGATCGATTATTCTGCCTAAAGTTTCTATGAGTATACTCATGAATTTTTTTGAATGAAAACATTTACAGCGAAATTATTTATCGCCAGAAAAGTACAATATTCAACTGAAATTGACTTGTATGAAATAACTACGAAAAATTAAATTATTTTTGGTATACGGGTAGGTATATAGGTTCTCAAGAATCAATCATCAATTACTTTGATATCTCTATAGTATTTTATGATCAAAATTATGTTCTTTGCTTCTTTTTCATTTTATTACTAGACCTTAGTTATTGTCGAGATCTGCAAATGGTTAACTGATGCGTGTTTTGACGATTGACATAAAAGCTGCTTTCATCAATTTTTCTTCTTTCGAAATTATGAGAGTTCTTTCCATTTAGTCCAACATGCTCTGAATGACGAACATAGGATTAGTCGGATTGGATAAGATGAAGCTTTTATGTTATCGAAAGAAGTGAAACTAAAACGTAAGAGGTTTAAAAAAGCAACTCTTAAGTTAATAGCCGAATACTCTTTTTAGTCAACCATCTCTAAATCGTAAAAATATCTGGTCTCCAGGAATGAGGTCAAATTTGAAAAGGATGAATCGAATTCAAACACTACAAATAAATCCAAATACGAAGAAACTTTCCATTTTCGCACAACTTTTCACACTGGCGTAATGGTTAGATTGGAACCAAACAGCCAGGGGTGTATTTAAAACTGTTTCAGAAGGATCTCTCTGTCCGCCGTAATGATGGTCGGCATCTATTACGTACGTCCGGAAAAATTTCGGAAAAACCCACCCTTATACTTTCCTACCAATACCCATTCAAAGAGTGATGTTCTTTGAATATTTCGTTATATGTAGAGAGAATTTAGTTCGTTTTAGAGAGTGTTTTTAACATGGAATTTGGATTCAAGGTTCGTTATAGGGAAGTTCCACTGTAATTAGATAATAAGTGATTTATCATAACTGTCGAGAGTGACAAATAATACTACATGTAACGAAAGTTGCTTCCAAATGCAACTAGTGATTCTTGAAAACATCAGCCGGCAAATGTAATCATCTTCGTTGAATAATGAAGAAAAAACTGAGGAAAAATGTCCAAATAAGATAATAAGGAAATATTCATCATCGATAATTTGGTGTTAACTATTTTTTTTCAATTCTCTGATGAATCACTTTGCTGAGATCAATCTTTGTATACATTTTGATTTATTTCCAGACTTTGTCATATCTACAACAACAAAGCTCATCACTTCCAATCGAAATTCCTAACAACACGCAATTTAGTCTAACGCATATTAGTTAGTTTTCAATTAGTTCAAAGACCCTAACTTTGATGAGAGGAATTGAATTCGGAACTAATTCATTCATCAGCGTCTCAGAACATCAGCAGAGGGTTCGAGGTATAACAACAGGATGAACTCAAACAGAGATAATGAACTTTGTAAGCAACAAATTTCAACACTGACGAAGTAGGAAATTCTTATGAGATTACTTCTTGTCTTCCATTTTCTTAATAGCAGTTTTCTAACGAAATTTCGTCAAGGTTAAGCTTAATTTACCAATTTAGCTGTATTGTAATTTGGCAATTAACTTAGTACATTCATATTCTCTTTCGTATTATGTTCGGGTCAATTAGATTTTAACACCCCTAGTGTTTTACCGTCTCCAGAATCTCTATTTTCAGAAAAACCTATCCCAGCAGCGTATTTTCACAACCACTGAATACCCGCCATCTTTTCAACATCTAATCGATAATAATTACCAAAGACATTTTTCATTATCAAGGAATTCAGGATTCTAAAAACACTCCTATTGAATTTTGAGAGCAATCTGGTATGAAAGAAGAAGTGCCATTTGGATAGGAGACTTCCTTCCCAAAGCTCATGATAGTTTTACAAGTAGTGATAGTTTGATTTAAAAAGGGGTTACAGTTCACTACGACCTCAAGGTCTATTGTGCCTCCTGACAGAGCTGTTCTGACCATATCTTTCAGAGCTCGCCTTCCAGCTCCAGAGATCTGACGAAATCCACTATCTGTGAAGGCTTCAACGAGGCTAGTTCTTCACTCTTACAAGTTCTTGCCCAAGGCATTCTCTCCTTAGGCTCTCAATGCCAAAGCATTCCGTGACTATGTGAATGGGGGTTGTTTCCTCCTCCCCGCAGAACCTACACTCTTCAGTGTCGGACAATCCCATCCTCAATAGGTGCTTCCTAAGGCGATAGTGTCCTGTTAGAGGGCCAGTGAGGAGGAGTAATTGTTTCTTACCAAGATCCAGATATCTTTTAGATCTTGCTGTTTCAAAGTTCCAAAGGAACTTAATGGAATGATCCATCCCTGGGAGATTCTGCCAAAGTTTTCCCTCTCGGCTTTCTCCTTTTCCAGAAACTCCTTCTTATAGGTACATACCACAGAAGGGTTCTGTGCCAATGAGTGACATTCGTGCGTCCTCTTTGGCAAGTGTTTTGGCCTCTTCGTTTCCTTTGAATCCCGAATGGCAGAGAACACAGGTTGAAAAGACCTATTTTTCTTGCCTACCTCATTGAGTTTGTTCCGGCACTCCCAGATCATCTTTGAGTCGATGACGTAGGAGCTCAGTGCTTTAATAGCAGCTTTACTATCTCAGTGTATGGCTTTATTAGTTCACAAGTAGGAACAAGAATGATTTCGGTGATTTTGTTCAACAGTTTTTGTTAAGCTTGTTCGCAAGTTCATCTACCTGTAGTTTGCCGAAAAACGCTTTGACTCATAATCTTCATTCACAAAATGAATTTAACTCAAAACGGATTTCTGTTTATGAAAAAATTAAGTTTCTTGTTTTCAATATTGCAATTGAATTTTCTATGGTCCTGTGTATACCATGGTCACAAAATTTTACATGAGGCATATTATGAGCATCTTGCCGCAACATATCATTTCGTTTTGTATGAGATATTCAGGAGCAAACATTTTGAGTGGCCATATTTATGGAACATCTTGTACGATTTGGCTGAATTGAATTTGACCACGGATTCGTCATCCAGGGAGTCGAATTCTATCGATTGAGACCATATTCGCTCCAAATTCGAAAATTACAGACATTTTGGCAAAAATATATAGCACTCGTGGAATTTTGGAGAGTGGTAAATGATTGAGATGCTATGCTTAATCGTACAGTGAAATGCTCCAAACAATTGTCGCGTTTTCTCATCAACAGAATCAGACATTGACTCGGCAACGTCTTCTCTCATTCAAAATGACACAAGGAAAATTCACAAAATATTCAAAACAGCCGAAAAAAAATATGAAATATTAAATTGGTTTGCTATCATCTTGTTTTAGTGTCAAGAAAATGTTTCATGCAAATTAGATGTAATTAATTATGGCTTTTGTTTCTGAAGAGAAGGTATACCTAATTGAAGTGGCCGGGAGCATCATGAAATTTTATTTAATCTTTGTAAGCCATAACCTCAGAAATGATAAAACTCACTGTTGTGTGTTAATAAATGATATATCTCTCGGAGTAAAAATAACAGAGCTACGTGACACTCATCAGAGTTATCAAATATTTGTATTGTGTACGGCAAGCAGCAGAAGGTTCTCAGAATCTGAGATATTATTGTTTACTTACCGCGCTGATGGCATAGCAAGGGGCACATATCCCCTCATCTCTAACGTGACTTACTGCTCCTTTGTCCCTCCAATCTACGGATCTTACGTGATTTGTGAAATGATCTCCTGTATATTCGCCTCCGTCTATAGTTCGTCTTCGTATCTCAGCAGGCCTTCTTGCACGTAAATGGCAAACTCTTCAGGTGTTTAAATCAGAAAATTTGTTTATTCCTTTCGTGTATGTTACTTTGCCTTCTTCGTATAATTTATTGTGTTCGAAGAAATGTTCTAGGTTTTTCCTGACACCTGTTCTCTCTTGTAGAACTGAACGTTTGATCTGTATGATTTTTCGTATTTTTTCTGAAATATTCGAATGATTTATAAGTAATGATTTTGAAGAAATAATAATGATATACGAGATTTTTGCTATATTTCCTAATTTACAAACATTCCGACCAAACTATCTGGAAGAAGTGGGTATATACTGAGACTTTTCAATACCGGAGGTCAAAATAAATCACACAAAACTTGTCAAGAGTCGAAAAAATATTCATCAGCGAAAATGAAAAATACCAAACCCTTTATTCTAGCTGATCTACCCAGCGTTCAAAGAATGAACACAAATGTAAGTATTCGAATGATGAATAATTCCTGAAAGATTTTTCCAGAGTGCTTATCATTCAGTTTCTTCCTTCTCTAAAAACTCTTTCTTGAAAGAGCATAAGGGTTCTGGGCAAGTAGGTGGCTTGTGCTCTCTTTCTGGCTAGGGTGCTAGCCTTTTCGATTCCTTTGAATTCTGAGTAACCAGCGACTCAGAGTGAAAAGACCTGATTATTCTTGACTACTTTATTGAGCATAGGTAGTTTCCTATCCCAACATAAACATCGATTGCAAGTATTCTTACATGAAAAACATGTACTCGAATAAGAGGCCTTACACTAGGTTGTTGGCGAGTATACTCCAGCACCGGCCACATACCTTGACTTAAGAACCATCCTTATACCATTTGACGGTATTCTCTTGAAAGTTTTAGGTAGGGTATGTCCATGAATTACATCGAAATGACACAGATTAACATTTGATAATCATCTTCATATCAGTTATAAGGCATATTTCCACATCAAAAGCTACGTTATTGAGCAGTACAAATAAGACTTCAGGGAACCTACCATCCTCAATTTTTTAAGCAAGTCAAAGATGAGTTCCAATGTTTCACAATCGATTCAAAACGCTATAAATGGGTGTAGCTGTAAATAAACGAACTGCAGAAATAGTCCAGTCAATTTGTGCTCAAAAGAACCCCTAGCAGGAAAGTTCTGGAGTAGTTTGGATTTTTTCGATTTTTTATGTTTTTTTGGGGTGCTGTATCCAAATCTGAGGTTTGCTAACAAAATTTCGTGAGGAAACATTGAAAAAAATACAAAAAAAGAGAAAAAATCTCATTCTTTGGGCAGTTTTCTGCTTATAACTCGGAACTATCAACTTTTCGTGAAAAACTTTTCTATACAAAATGAAGTACGTGAAATTTCCTACAAATTGTATCACCACAGCTTGTTCTGCGACAACCCGTTCTGGCTCAAATTATAGTTGAAAATGAGGTATTTTCTATGACTCAATAAATGAAAATAAATTAAATTCCGTGGTTCCGATAATGCGAACGTCTTGAAATTCTGCATGAACATTCAGTATATCATTCTTGATTCACAAAAAAAATTTAACTAGAATCGGATGTCTTGTTAAGGAAATATAAGATTCTTCTTTTCAATATTCCAATTCAATTTTCTATGGTCTCTTCACACTAACACACAATTTTGCATATGGCTTATTATGAGCATGTTGCATTTGGCATGTTTTATGAAACATAGAAATGGCCATTCAAAGTTTTTGTTCCACAATATCTCAGACAAAACGAAACTCATCAAAATGAAATGTTGCGGCTATATGCAAGATGCTCATAAAAAGGTTCATGCAAAATTTGGGCCATAGTGTGAACAGAACCATAGAAATTGAATTGGAATATTGAAAAGAAGAATATTTATATTTCCATAACAAGATATCCGATTCGAGTTAAATTTTTTTGTGAATCGAGACTGATATACTGAATGTTCATGCAGTATTTCAAGACGTTCGCATTATCGGAACCACGGAATTTAATTTATTTTCATTTATTGAATCATAGAAAGTACCTCATTTTCAACTATACTTTGAGCCGGAACTGGTTTGTTGCAGAACAAGCTGTGGTGATACAATTCGTAGGAAATTTCACGTACTTTCATTTTGTAAGGTTGTTCACGAAAAGTTGATAGTTTCCGAGTTATAAGCAGAAAACTGCCAAAGAATGAGATTTTTTCTCTTTTTTGTATTTTTTTTTCAATGTTCCCTCACGGCAATTTTGTTAGCACCTCAGATTCGGATTCAGCACCCCAAAAAACATAAAGAACCGAAAAAATCAAATCTACCCCAAAACTTCCTGCTGAAAATCCTATTTGACTGTACTAAAATGGGCAAATGATATAAATTTGGAGCTGCAATCTTTACCATTGAAATAGTATCGCTTTCCATATTCATCAATGGCATAAATCTTTGAAATTAAATAACATCCTTTGATTTCTCCCCAGAATTTTTTGAGATGAAAATGTGATTTAAAAGCTTATAATCTGTAGATTGATTTTATGAAGGATAATGAAATATATTCATTATTCTATAAAACGATGTCAGATTTTCATATTCCTCGAAAAAATTAACTAAAAAAAATCGGAATGCTTACCAAAAAATTCATCCATTCCTTCTTTACCAGATCGTCTGGCAAAAACGCCATAGTTTGAAACGACACAAATTGCAAAAATTAATAATTTCATCTTGAACTATTTTTTTTACGTCTCGATTCAGGAAACTGAAAATGATTTAACTGATAAATCAGTGTTTTCTTTATCGTTTTCGCAGATTCTCTCAGATCATTTGATGCGATTGCCCACTCACCTGATAGGCTGATTTCAATGTTACAAGTTTTTTCGATACAATACATACATCTATATATTAGAGATTTCGCACCTTATCTGAATTCACTTTCGAGGAAATATCGGCGCTTTGATCAAAATTGGCACTTGAATATGATTCTTAAAAATTCACAAGACTAATGAGTGTTTTGTCCTGAACCATTTCAGAGGTCATGTTTTGATATACCCATACATAGAACTTTCTTTCACTTTGAGTGGAGGAACGGTCTAATGTCGGACACCTTGAAAGATTTCCACTCTAATAGATTACAGAAGCTGTTCATCTCTAGGGAAACATCATTTCTTGTCTTAGACAAAAATGCCTCTCCATATTTACTTTAATTATGGCAAAAGCTAGGTTATAGATATTGTTACCCTTGAAAATTCAATAACGGCTGCTCGGTTACAGTTAACTTTTTATTTTTTTTATATTGGTTCAGACTAGCGAAAGGAATCAAAGGAAACATAGAAAATCGAATAGTCCTGAAAAAGCAATTCTTCGAGAAAAAAGATAATTGATGATACCTAAAATTCTCGTACTCGAACAATATAGCATGTATAATCATGCTATATCTTGTAAGAACCATGATCAAAAGTTCTATTTCCTCATTTAATTCGTTATAAGAAATTACTTTGAGATCAGAGAATAAATTTGATCGATTAAAATCATGCAATAGTAATTTCATACCACATCAACGTTCAAAGAACATAAAGGGGGTGATATCATTCAGATGAAGGATAGTTAATAGTTCTGAATAATGGAGGCACTATGGTATCATATTCTGAAAGATGTGGTATACACATCTGAAGATGAGATAAGCTCCGAATTGAGTTCAAAATTGATTGATTTAATCCATCAATATTATTATTCCCTACTTTCATAGTTGATATTCTCACCTGCGTTGTCTTGTTTATCCTTCAATGTATATCCATATACAGTGTGTTTGGTCATGACTCAGCGATGATTGAAGGTCATCAAATATACCTTATATTATCGACAAAAACACCCACATTGGGAAGTTTACTCCCCAGGTTTGGAGTACCCCCCATTTTAAATTTACTTCCTTATTTTCGTTAACCGTTTCAAATGATATCGATTTCTTTGGACATAAAGGTCCTACAGATGTGAGAAAAATGTTTATGAAAAAGAAACTACAATCTTTCATCAAAGTGAAACAATATGAAACATTTAACTTGAAAATTCCATAAAATTTCTATAAAAAAATTTCAGTAACAAAATGTAGTGAATTTCATAGTAAATCCGCATAGTACAAGAAGTAGCACATTGAAGTATAATTTTTTTAATGATTTAACACACAAGGATATTAGCTACGAAACAACACCTACATCATTTCTGTAAGTTACATAATTGAGAGTTATGCTGTTCGAACATGACCACTACGCGAGCGCCCCAAACTTTTTTTTTGTTGCTACAGGTCGTCATGAGGGCGACTGCCTGTCTACATAGCAGGGGGGTAGGGGCGGTCATTTTGAGCAATTTTATGATTAATTTGTTTGTTTGATCATCAAAAATTATCGAAAGTACAGTACTGAGTTTTAATTTATTTCATCAGTTTTCATAGAGATCATGTTCGAACAGCATTACTTTTCAATTCTGTGACTTACAGAAATTATGTTGGTATCGTTTTGTAGCTAATATCCTTGAGTGTTAGCTCATTGAAAAAAAATTATTCTTTAATGTGCTAATTCTTGCACTATTGCTGATTTACAAAAAAAATCTGTATTTTTTTTTCCACGAAAATTTTTTTATGACATTTCTAAGTTGAATGTTTTCATATTGTTCTACTTCAATGAAAGGTTGTAGTATCATCTTTCAAAAAACATTTTTTTTCCATCTGTAGGACCTTCATGTCCAAAGAAATCTATATTATTTGGAAGGATCAACTAAAATAAAAAAGTATATTTGAAATGAGGCTACTCCAAAACTGAGGAGGTAAACTCCCCAATGTGAGTGTTTTTGTCGAAAAAATTAGGTATATTTGATGCCCTTGAATTATCGCTAAGTCACGACCAAACACACTGTGTATTCATTTGATCAGTGAATACTGATGGAGAGTTCGGTTTTCTCGGGTTTCTGTAGATTACCACATGAAGAATTATTGTCTTGATGTTTTTATCCTTCGTCTATCTTTAACTTCACTTTATTTCAATATAATGACGGAGTGCTAATGATGACGTTACTGATAATTACTTTGTGAAAAATTGAATTGCATGAAAGTATTCAATATCGGTTGAGTAATATGTACACAAAGTCAGACAAAAACATGTTCAGCTCGTTCGGAAAAATGATAATATCTAAAATTCAAGATGACAATATTGATTCGAGAATGGAACTACAAGATTTTATGTTTGTGTCGTTAGGAGCAATTTTTATCGACAAATATAATCTTCAGGTCAATTAAGTTCAGTTATATTGAAACGAACATAAAAAGATCCTCAAATGGATTGCTGCTAGACGTTGCAAGAAGTAAAATTTTTTTTTTCAGTTATGAAGAGAGTCATGAAACGAAGTGAGACCTATTTGCGTGTTTTTTGTTTCTTCATATTGGAAAGAAGATCTTTCAAGTTTTAGTAATAAATCGAAATATCCTATTAAAATCACCAACTTCCCCCGAAAATTTCAAGCATAGTGATTAAGATCACCTTCAATAAACATATTCTAAACTTGATATTTCAAGGTAGTACAACAGGCATGCCTGTATGTGCAACACTATAATGATAGAGCTATGAGAACGTGCTAAACTAGGGCACTTGAGATCATTACGGATCTCACACCTCTACATCTAGCGATTGATAGGGTAGCCCGCCCATAAGATATCCTCAGAATATCTAAGGAAGGTACCAGGTAATTAGAGAATACAGAATCAGACAGTCTGGTCCTCTCTGTACAACTACATCTCATCTGCGAACCACCCTAGTGATGTAATGATCAAGAAAGTAAGAACTGAGAAAAACTTCAGGACATTGCTAAGTAAAAGAGAGATATGCGGACGAGAATACACCAACTATAACCTCAAAAAAACGTAAAATGGTATATAGATGGTTCGAAGACCTCCACATGAGCTGGCGCTTAGCGCTTAGCTTAGCTATTGAAAGATTTCAAGATATAAATCTAGGAAGAAACTATCAGAAGTGCGATATAGCCATACACTCAGAAAGTCAAGCTGTTATTAAAGCACTGAACTCCTACGTCATCGGGAAGATCTTTATGAAATTTGGTCCACACATACTTGTTTTTCTACATCATCGACCTAAGTTTCAAAAATCTAGGTCCGCATCAACAAAAATAAGTATTGCATAAAAATACTCGAAAAACAACCTGTATATTTTGATTTTCGAGCTATATGTACTTTGATATTTTGAAACAACACAAAAATCTGAAGGCTACAGTGTACTTTTTATTTTGTTACTTTCAATTTTTTTATTTGGATAGGTATTCGAAAATTTCCTTTTAATAAGATGGAATCACGAAATAGGTATGTGCCATATTTTTTGAATAGTCATGGTCGTACTTTCATGAGAATAAAGTGAGGTGTTAAATCCAGGTCTAGATTCGCGAAATCTTAATATATTTTTGGGCTTAAAAAACATCTGGTATTTCCAAATTTTTGGAATCTGTTATAATATTCCAAATAAGATAAAAAGTTACCCAAACTTTGTATTTATTTTTCAATATTTTTAAATCCGTGTCTGGACTTCTGACTTTACTTCAGAATAACAATCGATACAAATAATGCACATTTTTTGTCTCATGTGTCTAGCTGAAAACCTTCTATACATGTTTTATTTGTGAAATGCAATAAACCAAAATTGGAAAGATAATAGACAAAGAAAATGCGAGTTAATGGGAAGGACAAAATTCACTTCTGTGTTGGGGTATTCTCTCTTAGGTCTGCGGCTACACAATATACAACAGATTTTCAGATAAAATAAAGCCTTGAAGCAGTTTTATAAAGGAGTCAAACATTTGTTGCTGGAGACAGCATTTATTACCACCTGAACGAGTTTCTGAACTGATTTGTAGGTACTTGTACTTGCTTTTATATAGTTATCTACCTATATGCTTATATTTCAATTAATTCGTGAGTTTCAACTGAGTGAGTATTAAGGTGAACGTTTTCGTAAAATATTAGACATTCATAAGTGTTAGCCCAGTTGTGAGTTCATTTCTGTTCGATGTTAGTGTCATGTCACTGTATCGATGACAATAATAGGTGAAGATGATAATGATGAGCACATTAGTCTGACATAGCCCTCTGCCCTATGGGGATATCTAAATTTTCAATAGAAGAACAACACTCGTTTGGTTATCGCTGAGACACCGAACGTGATGCTGAACAGAGCTGTCCAATATTTCAGAAATCGATTGAAGCAGTGTTTCGACAAAAATGGACAGGCCGTAGCCAAAAAACTTCCATCGAATGACAAAACTACCATTTTCAAAGAAAAACGTTCTAATCCTGTATTTCTGAAACATAGGGGTCCGGAATCCTTCGGGCCCCCCCTTTTCGCTCTACGGCTTTGAAATTGACACCATTTGTTAGATATCATCTTTGAAACTGTCTTAACATAACTTGAATGATGTACGTGATGACAAAGGATGATTGAATCGATATATACTCAAGTTCTTGGTTAATTGAGTTTCGAATTCAGCAAGTTCCTTCACCATACCCTGTATTGTAGAGATTCAAATAATCTATAAGCCAAGCACCATTCAGCAAGATCAGAACATTTAAGAAAACATGTTCCCGATTTCGTAGTGTTTCGTGGTCCTTAGGATTTCTAGCGAGATTAATATTCTGAGAGTTCAGTCTTATTTTATTTTGAATAAATTAATACAATCTAGTTTTGTCAACTTAATACATAATAATAAATAAATATTACATCACAGGATACACCGCCAAGGTAGCTATACCGCATCGGTTCTTTTTATTTCTAACAATTTTAAAATAGCCATGGTCACCCCAGTCTCTGCCCCATGAATTCTTCACAAGATAATACTCTATCCCATTCTCCACACCATATCCTACTACAACGACGTAATGGTTCAACTGATACGTAGTGCAGAAGTGGTCATCCAGAATGCCAGAATCGTATCCTTGTAGTTCAAATGTAGCGTCAATGGCTACTGAGACTGGGCCAACAGAGGCTATGGCTACCTGTAGTTCTTTTTCGGAACCACGTGGTATTTCTTTGTATCCCCTCACCTTCGCTACTTCTTTGTTTCTACTGTAATGACAATTGTCGTTATCTTCTTGGTAAGGGTAGTCGTTGTCACTTTCAATTCCAAATTCTTTGACATAGTCGAAAGCATTGGTGACTAGACCACCGTCGCACCCATCGTTTCCTTGGTCCCAAGAACAATCGATTAGTTGTTGTTCACTTAAAGATACCAATTTTCCTGTGGCTATTTGATAGTTTCCTTCCAAGCTACCAATCTGAAATAATATAATATCAGTTCCTAATTTCACAGTTTTCAGGTTTGATTCAACAGAAAACCAAATACCCAAAACCCAATACAATTTAATGTAAAAACTTCATTCACTCTGGTTGAAGAGCTAAAGACAATAGTAGTACCAAACAATTATAGGCTAATATCCCTGGATGTAGTTTCGCTGTTCACAAACGTACCAAAGCAATTAGTTATTGATACCATAACCAACTAATGGCATTACATAAAAAACTTTACCAATATAGAAAAGAGCGATTTTTTGAGGATGGTGAACTTGTGCTTTGAGTGTGGATACTTCACATTCAATGGCATCTGCTACAAAACAGACAGATGACACAGCTATGGGCTCCCCAGCAAGCTCAAACTTTGCAAACCTTGTAATGCATGCATTGTTCGAATACGCTGTTTCACGTCTGAAGTTTTACATCCCATTATTGAAACTATATGTTAACGATACCCTACTCCTTGTACCAAAAAACGAAGTTGAGGCAACATTGGATATTTTCAACTCATTTCACCACCAAAATCATGTTCACAATAGAAGAGAACAAGACTGTAAGATTTCCTTTTCGGACATTACCTACCGTTATCAGGGAACATAACAGATTGGTAACAAGCTGGTATACAAAACCAACCAATTCAGGTAGGACAATCAATTGTTATTCCAATTATAGTGCCATACAG
Source organism: Propylea japonica (assembly GCA_013421045.1). Lineage (NCBI taxonomy): Eukaryota > Metazoa > Arthropoda > Insecta > Coleoptera > Coccinellidae > Propylea > Propylea japonica. Next base: position 32,469,615 of record CM024247.1, read on the forward strand.
AAGAAAAACATAGCAATGAACCTGATCAACAGAGCAATAACTTTGAGTGATACCAAATATAAAGAAGAGAACATCAAAAAAGTAATCGAAATCCTCAAACAAAACCATTACACCACACATTACATCAGAACGTGCATTAACATGTATCACAGAAATCAGGCAAGTTCTACAACTAATCAGACGAGAGCTACATCGACCCTACCAAACAACACAACAGTGAATCACAAAAATTTTTTCAAAACTAGCTTTTTACCCGCCACTATCATACCAACTCAACAGGATATTCCGGGAATATAATTGCACGGCAGCTTTTTACAATGTTGTAGACAACAAGAGAAAATATTTCACTAGGTTGAAAGACAAAACTCCTGTTGAAAAAGGTCAGAAGTAGTATACAAAATTGATTGGGAAAACTGCAAGAAATGCTATGTTGGACAGACAAAACAGCTTTTAAAGGATAGAGTAAGACAACACACGTACGACACCAAGAAATTCGACAGCACACAGAAAACAGCACTAGCCGCACACACACATAGGGAGGCACATAAGTTCAAGTTTGGGGATGTCAGCATTTTGGACGTTGAGCCACACTACAAGAAGGCTGATAAGTGAGATGGTCCACATCAGAACAAACAACACTGTGAATTTCAGAGAAGACACTCAACATCTTAGCGTGGTATAGGTACAACAATTTGATAGTACAGAACGACGGTATTACGTAAAGGATGTGGGATATTCGGTTCAGACTGTGGTTGTTCCACCTCTTCAATTCAATGAAAGAAGTTATGACCTACCCCATTTTATTTCACGACTTCCAACATATTTTATATTTTCTTTACATTCGTAATTTTTGTTTCAAAAATCTTTAAAACATTTTATGTAAACTGTGACAGTTTTGTGGATATTGAGTAAAAATACCGAGACCATTTAGTATGGGAAAACAGATTTTCCGGGGAACAGACGTAAGTTTGACAAGATAAACAAATAACCTCACTTTCCACTAAAACTGCTAGACAAGATTAATTATAAAGGAAAATATATTTTTAATATTATAACGAGGTGAGTGGTAGATCTGCCCATTTTTATTGTGTTTTTTATTTTGATTCATCTCATTGCAGCCTTGAGAAAGGACCAATCGTGTCCAAAACGTTGGCAATGTTATAAATGGTTTAAACATCACACACAGATTTTTTTTTCCAAATTCCTGTTAACACTTCACAATATTGAATATGGATGCAATTACACAACAGACCAAACATATTGCAAACTTGTGGTGGCCCGAGCCCCCTCTGAATTTTTGCTGCCTCCTCTAAATTTTTGCTGTCCCCTCTTAAATCTGGCCTATGCAGAACACTACTGTACAAATTCATTTTTTATGGCCGAAAAAGCCATTTTCCGGGCTTTCGTATACTATTTTATTGCCTTGAACTATTCCTTATGTAAAATATTGGGTTTTTGAGTTATTCTTTATTCAATAATAATTCGACGCATTTTATTAATGATCCACATGGAGCCCAGTCTTGGACATGCCTGATATTTCGTGAATTCGGTCAATGTCATCGAATATTCTATAAATATGAATTTAGAATTTATCAGCAGGCACTAAGATTGAGAGGGGGGCTTGGGGGCTCGAGATAGTTACAAATTGGTCGTATTCATTTATTGTGAGTCCACCAAAGGGAATAACTCAAGTATTTATTCTGTATCACATGTGAGATATCAATCTGAAGATGAATAATTCTAGATGAATCAATAGAATAAGGAAAATGAGAGTAAAAGATATTAATTCAATGAAATGTTTGTGCAATATTAGAGATTTTAGATTTTTCTAATGAGCCTGTAGCTCGTTCACAGTTTTTACAGAAACGTGACCGAAATAAAAATGCGATACTTCTAGTGTTTGATGAAAGCAATTTTGCTTCAGTTGAAAGAATATTATTAAGGCGTGAGGACGGAGTTGCTGAGATGACTGATGATAAAAAATGTAATACTTTTCAACTAATTCCTATTTTTCATTCACAAAACATTAACTTTCCGAGTACTCTCCGTGAATTTAATTGAATTATTCAATCAATTCGGACTGGAATCCATTTGCAGAATTTTTCAAGAAGTTTTTCTCGTTTTCAAAACAAAATAATTCGAATAACTTACTGCACTGAAAGCATAACATGATCCACAGAGTCCTTGATCTTTGACGGCAGTAACAGCACCTCTTTCAACCCAATTTATATACGATGGAATTGTTACATTAATCGTGCTTTGAGGTAAGGATCTTCTGCTTCTTCTTATTTTGGGATATTTTATATTCCTGCCCCTATTGACAAATTTCATGAATTCCTCCTTTGGTCCAATCAGTGAACCTGTTCACTCCCTTTTTGTAAGATACCTCACCTTTTTCATATAAGCATTATGCTCACTGTATTCCTTCAATTATTTTCGAAAATCGTTAGTCTCTTTCTTGTATTCTATCACAGATCTGTAGGATTTGTCATATTTCGTCTAAAACAAAGATATGTATATTGTTTTCGTTTTATTTAGAACGAATACGTTATCATTCTAAAGCGAATGAAAAAATGATAATTCAAGCAATATCCATCTAATAGAATGCTTCATACGTTATATTTGTATGTTCTAACATAATTTTGGATAATTTATAAATATTATGGTATAATTGATAGGAAAGTCATGAATAAACATTTTCAAGAACGAAGTTTTTCAGTGTTCTTATGATTAAATCAAATGACAACATAAATAACAAAAGTTTTCTTACCCTGAAAATTTTCCATTGCGAAGTTACATTTTCGTCATTGTAAACTTCAACAATATGGCATAATGTGAGAAATAATAAATAACTAACTGCATTTAATGGTTAACCTGCAAATAAGGAGACTCTGAGACGTTCAGTGAAAAATTGAATATAGGCTAAAGCCCATAAAAGTTTTTCATCTTGGAACAACACCCTGAAACTCACCATTGATTCTCCCGAATTGAGAAGATTTTACGCACTTCCTCAAATTAAGAAAACGATAGTTTGAATTACTATGAATATCCTGAAATTAGTAGTCCTATTCTATTTGATAAATAGAACTCTTCTATTTAAATCTTTAACCTCAGTTACATTCGGAAATGAATAGAAACGAGTCAGTACCTCTCAGAATAGTCACATTCGTATAATTATTTTTCAATATTTATAAGCATTTAAAAGTATCTGACTTGTATACTGTTGTTTACAATACGAATTGATTTGGTTATTTTATCGACATTGGCGTAATAGAATATTGTCGCAGAGTTGATAAATCAACCTGAATAGTAAATATAAATTTTTGGTTGATTTGTAATTGAATCCGAAAAAAAACTACTTCTGGTTATACGAATATGATTTAAAATTCTATAATTTCCTTTTCTATGACATGTAACATAACGTATTAGTTATAAATTTCTTAGCAGAAACTACCAATACAATACTTTTGCATTCTTTGATCAAAAAAGCCTGAAAATTTTTTTTACGCATTAGAAACAATGAGTCATAAAACTATACATAATATGAAGCAGTAAGTAGATGTTACTCAAAAAAATTTTTTTTTCTCATAACTTTATTATTAGAGGTTGAAAATAACAACCCCCTATGATTTTCGTTCAGAAATTGTTTTCGTGGAAAAATAAAACAATAATTTTAATTTATAGTTTTCCATCAATTCTATAGGAAAAAAGTCCTTCGAAAAATTTCGATACAGTCGATAGTTTTCTCAGAAAAAGAAAAACTCACAGTAGTTATGATCATTGCATTTCATCGTATGTGTTCCATAGAATGAATATATATGTATAAGGTACTGTATGTCCGTAATACTTTTATTCCACAAATAGAACTTCCTTTCGATTAATAGTCATAATTTACAAAACCAATTTTGATCATATACCTACAATATCTTAGAATATTCATTCTACGGATCATACGATGAAATGGAATCAACAGTGATCATAATTGCTTGAAAATTTTCGTTTATTTCGAGAGAGGTAGGTATCGACTGTATCGAAATTTGGCAAGAGACTTTTCTCCAGAATTGATGGAAAACCATAAGAGAATTTTATTTTTCGAAAATCTATCTCACGAAAAAATTTTTGAGGGAGAATCATAAGAGGTTGTTTTTTTCTACCCCTAATAATAAAGTCATGGGATCAAAAAAATTGTGTGAGTATCATCTACTTAGTGTTTCATATTATGTGTGATTTTATGACTCAGTGTTTTTAAGAAGCCGTCAAAATTTAAGAACAGTCAACTAGTCATCGCCTTGCAAAAGCTGTAACTTGGAAGAGGGCTCCATTTCGAAAAAAAATTATATCGACTACCCCTGCTTATTTTCATCGAGGAATCATCTCCCTAAGTCTCTCGCATTTGTTTACAGACACCCTGTAGGTATAGTTCGATGTTTTTAAGAAACAAGCGTGCAAAAATTGAAGCGATGGATACACTGAATTCAATTATGACTAGCGTTTTTTATCAGATTGATAACACATAAAAGGGAAAATACCTAGGTGCTCGGAAAACTAAGGCATATTTTGAGCTCTGACCATTACATTCAGTTCGCGATACCGCAAAATAGGAAGACTATTCTACAGAATAAAGGTATATTCAGTAGGAGAACACTTTTTCACAATGGAAAAAAAGAAAAAGGTATCATCAGGAGGGCAGCGTATTGAAATGTAATATAGATTCAATGAAAAATAATAATGAAATAACAGCTCTCAACACCACTCCTCTGACCGAATTCGTTATAGGATATGTAATTATTATTTAATGTCGTTCACAGTTTTCCTCCATTACACTCCGCTCTGCGGCCCTTTGACAAAGCCTCAGCTCAAAATGATTTGTTAATTGCTTGTGTCATTTAATCTTTCCATCAAAATGGCGTTCTTCCATTGCAATTTAATTCAATTATTTTCTTACTGATTACATATTGAAATGATCATTTTCTGAATTATCACCAGTGAGAAAAATTAAAAATCCATCGAAAGTTCTCAGGTAGTAGTTATTTTAAGCTATTGTTCGGGAAAGTATTGATTCTATACCGGACTTCTGCCTTGAACTATGTGTATAAATTTAAATGAAAAATTGTACTTACAGATTGCTGGGAAGAAAGAAATGCACTTACTGATTCACATACAACAAACTGTATTTATGTATCAAAACTTACTCATCGACCAAAAAAAATTTTGAACATTTTCATCTCCTCCGTCAATAAATAATCGCTTTAGATGGGATTAAAACTAAGATCATGATCTTATGATAAATAAGTTATTTTATCGCACGAATTTAGGTAAGGAATTTCAGATCCCTATGTAATTATTGCATATTATTTTTATTTTGCAAATTTCTCATGTGGGTGAGTAGGTCATTACCGTGGTAATGAAAAATGAGGTCAATGAAATGTATTTCAGGAAGATTGAAAATTTTCAAAATTTGTTAAATATAAGCCGAAACTTTTTGGTTATGATTATCGACGAACGATGAACGGATATCAAATTAATTAATGTAGATATAAATGTAATTCATTGATGAATATCGAAGATAAATTCTCAAGTTTCGGAAAAATTTATCGTCATATTCTACATCGACATCATCATTTTAACTACTGGATACTTTGTGAACGATTGCCATGAAGATTGCACATTAAATAGCAGAAACTTATAATTAAAATTGGTCATTAATGATCAATTTCGTACACATCAAAATAACTTTTTATTTTGAGATCGACGGAAAAAGTAGATTTATCTCTCAATTGAAAAGGTTCATATTTGTTAGTTGTAAAACTTTAGAAAACTGAAGAAATATGCCTCATCAATTATGTGTAAATTATACAATAGTCGCGGATAAAATATTCTATTCTCTATTATAAAACAGGATAAGAGCAAAAGAAGCAATGCCGCATGTATTGTTCCTATTTCTGATCAATCTGAAGTAACCATTTTCTTCCCATGTAGATCCCCAAGAGTTTTTCACTATATAGTATTCATGGGTATCCTCAACTCCATATCCAACTACTAAAACGCCATGATTCGAATTATTTTTTTGAATCATTGCATTCAGTATCGATTAATATGCCAGAACTATACAACATGAGTGCAGAAGTGACTTCCATAACAGCAGAAATGGGACCTTTGGTTGCGATGGCTATTTGGAGATCCTTTTCGTTTCCTTCCTGTATATTGAAGTAACCAGATATTTTGGCAACAATTTTTGAGACGTTAGCCTTACACAGCCCGTCACCTGAGTGCGGGTAGTCCTCTGTTTTTTCGATACCATTTTTGATAATGTAATTGTATGCTTTGTTTATACAACTCAAGTCATTTTCACCTTCGCAAGTACAATCAACCAAGTTTTCTTCACTGAGGGAAACCAGTGCTTTATTGATCCCCAACTGTCCTTCAATAGAGCCAGTCTGAAAAAATTTTATTTTGTTTTGAATAAGAATTATAGAGGTGAAGGTACTGATAATAAACTAAATACATCAATTGAAATATTATTGGGCCTCTTGAATTCAATGTTTAGGCCAGCATTCGGCAGCCATCGGATGAAAAACAGTTGAAGCTTTGAGAAATCCTGAATAGAAACTTGAATAAATATTTCTCCATGTAGTAGGAGAGACTTTAACATCAACACACTAAACCAAAACAGGCAGGTAACTGGGTAGCTTCAGCTTTTGAGGTGTTCGGATTCTATCTGCATTTTGAAGAATCATCTAGGCTGACAAATACATCAGCTGCACTGATCGATAATGTATTCACAAATAAGATATGTGATATAACTACGTCTACAGTGGAAGGACACTTCACTGACTCATATCCTTGATTACCCTGTCACCTACAGTTTACCACCTGAAACAACAGTTTACCACCTAACTCGGTAAGAAATGAAGATAGGTGCACAGGAGTAGAAAATGCTTGATCCATCACTAAGCCCCTTAGTTACATATTCATGAAATGCCTCGCACAAAGTTTCTTTTCAGAACAGTTCAATCTGGATTGAATTGTACCGATTTACAAAGGAAAATCAGAGAACAAAATTGACTCCAACAGCTGAAGACCCATAACCTTATTGCCCGTCTTTTCAAAAATAATAGAAATGGTCATAAAAGACAGATTTATGAAATTTCTCAGTAAACACAACATAATATGCCAGAAACAACATGGAAATTCAATAGGAAAAACCTAGAGAACATAATCAACATGTTAGTTAATCGATAATGAGAGATAAACTTACTACACTATAAGCCCAAGAGGAACCAAGTGTTCCTTGGTCCTTCACATCGGTAACTGCGTTTTTCTCTCTCCAATCGATAGATCGAGGAGCATTGAATTCAGTGCTACTGCTGAAAACATCCCCTGATAAAGTGGCTCTAGGTCTAGGGACATGTTGTTTCGAAAGGTAATTTATGAACTCCTCATTTGTCAAATCGGCAAACTGGTTGACTGTTTTTGTGTAAGTTATTCTTCCTTCTCTATACATCGCATTATGTTTTTCTATTTCATTCAAATTGCGTTGGAAATTTTGAATCGTCTTTCTATCTCTAAGTCACTACTGTACGTTCTATTATAGATCGTCTGTAAAAAAATAATATTCATAAACAATAATCAGTAGGAGTATTCAATCAATGTCTAGACTCTAGAGTTTATGGCACTCAGAATCTCAAGTATCCAGAGATATCGAGAATTCGAGTAATTCCAATAGGGTGCAGTCGGTGCTAGCTAGGTTCTGAAGAAACTCAGAAAATATTTCTCTGCAATGTGGTGTTTGGGATATTACACAAAGAAACTGCTTACCCATAGTCCAGACGTTAGTTTCAGTTAGCAGAGCCACCGACTAACTCAAAATGGTTCAGTTTCGTTGAGATACAGGCTGTTGTACTAACTCGTATTCTATTCTTTTTCTCTAGGAGTGGCAATGAATAATAATCTGCTAATTATCGATAGGCACATTGTGAGTGTGGTTTCTGTGAAGGTTTTCAGCAATTAGAGTAACAATCCCGCTTCATACTCTGGCCGAGACTGACCGCTTTTACGCAGACGCCTTGCGCTTGCTTCTCTTACGAATACAGGCACGTAGTACGGAAAGCATTCGAACCAGTTTACTGTTTTTCAGAAAATAAGCAATTTGAAAACTTCTGTCTTTCAAATTTCTGAACCTTATGGAATTATATTTTGTATCATACATGCTAATCTCTATGATTGGCAGAAAACTAGTTGAGGCTGCACTGGTCTTCTCACAGTTCATTGTTTCGTTAAAAACATATCCTGCACATAACACCAGAACTTTAAGGATAACGTCAGTCGATATTTGTAGGTTATGTGGATCAGTTACAGAAATCACCAAGCACATATTGCCATTATTATCAATGCAATGTATTGGCGCGAACCTGATTCATTCCACTGGGTGAAGCGACGTGGTCATCAACCGATATGAGAGCTAAATCTCCTAGGAAAATAATCAACTTAGAGAGGGAGGTCACATCCTTAGGCAAAATAAAGCTCTAGAATGGTAACTCTTAAAGACCTAATCAGTCACAGTGCACAGAGATATAGACACAGTGCCAAAATCGACCCCAATCTTATCAAATCTGAAGATGAAGGGGTTAAAACTGAAAAACAGCCTGTATTTTCCAGAAAAAGAGCCGACGAAGCTTGATACTATGGTATGTTTTGGATAAGTATTGAGGTTTGCTAACAACAAACAGTGTCTTCACTATGGAGCCCCAGCCAACTTGCATAATATCCTGAAGTTACTTACCTGAAATTCACTCCATTTGTTGACCACATCACAGTAGATGACATTATTTCTGAATACAGTGAAACATATGATCGATATGATAATCAACTTCATAACTTCTCAGTTGAAATTTTCGATGCGGGTTATGACTTATTGCCTTTACTCCTGAGAAATGAACAATACTGATTGAAGTATGTAGGTTGTGATTTATTATTAGGTACATGCATACTTCTGAGAATTAAACAATACTGATTGAAGTGATTGAATTTTCGTTTATCTTTCAGAGAAATTAGATATCCATAAAACGATAATTACTAGTATGATGGGCTATTCACGGAGGAGTTTCAAGCCTAGAAGTAGAGGAGTTTTTGGATAAAGCTCAATCACGTGAGCTAACCTATCAGAGATGAGTTCGTAGGAAAACAAAACATCTCCCAAAACTAATATCCTCAATATCAATTCATATTCTCGCTGAATACTTTCGGAAAAGCAATGAGAGAAGAAGCATAAAAATCATTCGAAAATTTTCTCATTTTTCAAAAATGTCACTTTGGAATATCTTCAAAGAAAGTTGTTGACGAGTTCCTGGTTGAAATATAGAAACAAAGAAGCGGAAGATATGAAACCTACCATTACATATCATCTTCGTTTAGTCACAAGAGTAGGCAATCAAGTTTTGCTCATTTGTAGAAAAAGTCCGAAAATAAATTCATGAATATAAACATTTTGTATTTATACCAGTGAGAGTAAATTGAATCTCAGGTGCAGCAAATGCAGTTTGAAGATAATCTGACTTTTCCATTATCATTTGTAAGATTACAAATATCATTCAATGACTATTTTCAAGCTCTATACTTAATTGATATATTATCTGAAATAAGTTTTTGTGTGATGTTCATTTCGTTGCATCTAAAAAAAATCAATTAATGCAAAAATAGTGTTTTATTTAGAGAAAATAAAGATCATGGTAGAATTAGAATTATAGAACGGGGTAGGTAGCCATGCTAGCGATACCACATTGGTTTCTGCCGTTCTTGGTCAATCTGAAGAATCCATTTTCACCCCATGAGGCACCCCAAGAGTTCTTAACGATGTAGTAGTCTTTGCCGTTCTCGCTTCCCAAACCAACAAGAAGAACTCCATGGTTCAGTGAACTGCTGCTGCAGGTACGGTCGTTCAAGATTCCACTGTAGTAGAGTTGGAGTTCTTCAGTAGCGTCAATGGCAACAGATACTGGTCCTTTTGTGGCTAGAGCTTCAACGAGATCTGCTTCACTTCCGGCGCGAATGTTCACGTATGAGGAGATTCTTGCTGCAACTTTGGATGGATCGGCTCTGCAAGAATCGTCATATTCTTCGTATGGGTAGTCGCTTTCACGTTCAATTCCGTTCTCGATGATGTAGTCGAAACCAGCAGTCATCAAACCACCACCACATCCCATGTTTCCTTGGTCCCATGAGCAGTCTACCAAGTTTTGTTCACTGAGGGAGATCAAATTTCCACTGATACCCAATTGACCTTCAACGGATCCAGTCTGCGAAATAAATATCAGTTTTTGAAAAAATGGTCTTTGGGGTGGGAAAAATAATACTTACAGTACTGAAAGCCCAGCATGATCCACACTGTCCTTGGTCTTTCACTCCAGTAACGACGTTCTTGCTCCTCCAGTCAATAGATTTAGGAGCTACAAAGTTTTCGCTGCTGTTGAAGATTTGGCCAGCAACTGAAGGTTTGTTAGCAAGTCCTTTGTTTACATACTGAACGAATTCATCCTTGGTCCAATCAGCGAACTGAGTGACTCCCTTTGTGTAGGTAGTTTTTCCTTGTTCAAAAAGTGCGTTATGTTCTTCGATTTGTTTCAGATTATCTTTGAAAATTGCTAAACGTTTCCTGGCTTCCAGAGGGGACCTGTAGGTTTTTCCATAGGTTTCCTAAAAATCATTCAATGAGTACCCAAACCTCTGTTGATAGGATATGAACATGCAGTCTAGATAATTTGATGAATTGGTACATATTATATCATCTTTTGTTGAGTCGGTGTAAAAAATACTTATTTTTGAGCGCCGTTATTTTCGAATTTGGAGTCGAAAATTATCTTAAACGATAGGGTTCGACTCCCTGATGAAGAATTCGTGGTTAAAATCAATTCTGTCCGTAGGGCCAGCCGTCCGGTCGTTAGCACGATTTTAAAGGGATTGTCTTAGAGACATGAAATTTTCAGGTTGAGTTCGGTTACCAAATGCCTCGGTTGACAATTTCAAAGGATGGTACGTAAAATACGGTCATTCAAAATTTATGTTACTCAATATCTCGAAGAAAACGGAACCAATCGAAATGAGATGTTGGGGCCAAATGCAAAATGCTCAAAATAAGCCTCATGCAAAAGTTTGTGGCCATAGTATTTAACAGAACCATAGAAAATTTAATTGGAAATTTGGAAAGAAGAATCTATATTTTTCCATAAAAAAAATTTCGATTGGAGTGAAATTTATTTTGTAAATGAAAAAAAATATACTGAAGCTTCATACAAAATTTTGAGAGAATCGCATCATCACAACTATAAAATTTAATTTTTTTATTCGTATTTGTTTCATATTTCATTTTCTGAATAATTTCCAGAATAGAATTGTGCTGAGATTCTGCATTTATGTATTTGGTATCAATCTCAAGACCCCTATAAAAATTTTGAGGTAAAAGTCTTATTGCTCCAGCAACGCACGAGCGCTCAAAAGCTCTTGCTGAGGTTTTTTTCTCGATTTTTTTTTAATCTGTTCATATTTAAAAAAAAAACTCACCTGAAACTCACTCCACTGTCTGAGAGCTTCTTCATCTTGGATGGCATGGGCACAAGCCACAACAACTAATATGACAGCTACAACTGCTTTCATTTTTCGTTTTTAGTTCACCTAATTCACTCGATCAGAAAATCAGAAGTGAATGAACACAGTTTGAAAAATTGGCAGTTATATAGTAAGAGAAAATATTGCATCATTCTTAATCAATTCGATTAGGATTAATATCGCAGGTAAAAGATTAAGTGGAAAAAATATAGCTGATACCAAAATAGAGGATTTCTGATTCCATTGTTAATGTATCTCAGTTAATGCTACTTTGTTGATATTCTCGAAAAATTTATCGAAATCCACTTCCTTGATTTCCTGATTGAATTGAAACGAACGAAAATCATACAAGGCTAGGAGCAATATACTGAATGAATTAATTATCACTCTAAACAAAGGAAATCATCATTATACACAAGTAATAATATATGTATCAGGACATCTTCACAGTAGAATTTTCAAAAGTATTTCGCGAATGTTTAATAGAACATAAATATTTTTTTAATACAACATACATACTTACATACAAAAATTTGTTTCATTTGTTATTGATAAGCCAACACAACACAACATAAAAAAAATTGGTGATGCTTTTTCCATATTTTCCTTAGTAATTTCAGTTGGTGAAAAATTATTGAAATCTTATGTTGCGTTTTGCAAAAATTCCGTACGATTCATTTCTAATATTTTTCGAAGAAGATCGTCAAGCAGGTATCGAATTGAAATCGTTTGGCGCCTCATTTGTTAACTTCTCGTATTTTAGAATGAAATATAATTGTTTTTGGTTGTGGGTTTTATGGATTTCTAGAATAATTTTTTTATACAAACATACATACATACAAAAATTAGAATTTGTTTTATTGTTATTAATAAGTAATAAGTCAGCACAACATTGATAAAAAAATTGGTAATGCTTTTTCCATATTTTCCTTAGTTATTTCAGTTGTTGAAAAATCATTGAAATTTTATGTTGCGTTTTGCAAAAATTCCCTACTATTCATTTCTTATATTTTTCGGAGAAGATCTTCAATCAGGTATTGATATATTGAATAATATAGTTTTGCGCCTCATTTGTTAACTTCTCGTATCTTGTAATGAAATATAATTGTTTTTAATTGTGGATTTAATGGATTTCTCAGTTTCGGTTCTGAGTAAAAAAGAAAAAAGAAACGAGACTTATACTACGCTAATGGCAAATAACCGCCGATTCTCGACGAAATCCCCACACACAGTAGGTATGGCACGACAACCGATGGGCCGTCGTTCCAAAAATCCAGCATCGGCAGATATTTGGAGCGATGATACGTACCGACGGTTTTTCGCCACACACATCGGTTTTCGGCGCTTTTGTCTGGACGGTTATTATCGCTGCGATACGAACGGATGAAAAATAACGATGTATATGGCCGGCTTAACTGCGGGTGGAAATTCTGCCCACAGTAAATAATATTTATTCATCTACAGCGTTGACATCTGGTTTCTGCAGTATACAGGTATAGTCTTCCAGGTGTAAATTGATCATTGTCGCTACAAATTTCTCTCAGCAAATAAATTGAATTCTGCTTTCTTTTTCCGGGGGAAATAACTTGTCATCGTTTCGCACAAATATCTGTGAGTTTTTTAACAGTCTGAAGGGATTCGAATGGATTCATTGACCAAAAGAAGTCGGGGTCACAAATATTTCTGTCCGGATATTTAATTCGAATTATCGTCTCGTTTTTCGAGTATGAAAAAGCGGGTAAGCTTCTGAAATTACGTCTGTGCTTTTTAGACATTTTATGTTACCAAAGTTATTATGAAATCACACTTCCAAAATATTCTATATAACATTTCATTTAATGAGCGCAGCCGATTGTTGTTGGTCATAAGTGACTTATGACAATAATTATCTCAAGTTGAATACTAGGTATACTTCATTTGAGACTTTAACAAGGAATACTTAGATGAAAATACAGAGAAAGAGCAAATCTTACGATATCTCTTAAGAGATTTTTTGGGACAATGCATAATGTACAGTGCTGGCAGCCGAAAAGTGAACGACTCTACAGAGCATAATATGTGGCTTTTTTTAATTGATTAAATGAGGCTCTGACAAAAAATGGATATATTTTGAGAATTCACATTGCTATTATTCTGAAGTGGATATCGAATACTATTGATATATACATGGACAAATGTGAATGGAGCTCAGTTTATAAAAGCAAGTGCTTGCTGGCACTGAATCTATAATAATTACCTGGTGTACATAGTCATTCATCTTTACAATCTGAATAAATTTTTCTCAGCAACACATTTTTGAGCGCTCATTCTACTCAATCGAGTATTATATCGTTCTGCGCAAATGTCTGTAATTTTCGAATTTCGAGCGGAAAATGGCCTCAAACGTTACAGTTCTACTCCCTGATGACGAATTCGTGGTCAAATTCAGTTCTGTCCGAAGGGGATTGTCCTGAAGATTTAAAATTCTCAGGGTGAGTTCGGTTCCCAAATGACTCGGTTGAGTTCGTTAATCAGTCAAATCCATAAAATCATTCAAAATTTTTGTTCCTCAATATCTCAAAACGAAACCCATCCTAATGAAATGTTGTGGCCTTATGCAAAATGCTCATGATAAGACTCATGAAATACTTTGAGGCCATAGTGTAGACTGTAGACAGAACCATACAAACTCAACTGGAATATTGAAAAGAAGAAACATCATATCCATAAAAAATATCCGATTCGTTATTCGAATCGGATATCGGATAAATGAATTTTATTAATTCATTTCATGAATGAAAATCGATACACTAAAAGTTCATGCAGAATTTTTTAACCATAGTGTTAACAGAACCATAAAAATTTCATTGGAATATTGAAAAGAATATTGTTATTTCCATAACAATATATCCGATTCAAATTGAATTTTTTTTGTGAATTGAGACTATTTTACTGCATTTTCATGAAAACTTTTGTGGCCATAGCGTTAACAGAACCAAAAAAATTCAATTGGAATATAGAAAAGAAGAATCTCTATATTTCTATAACAGATTAACCGATTCAAATGAAATTCATTTTGTGATTTACTGAATCTCTATGCAAAATTTCAAGAGGATCGCATCATCAGTACCATAGAATTCAATTTTTTGATTATTTATGTTTTACATATTTCATTTTCGAATAATTTCTAGAATATTTTCCACATGTGCTGAGATTCTGCATTTATTTATTGGTATCAATTTCAAGTCGCATAAAAGTTTGAAGTAATAGTCTTATTGCTCCACCAAAGAACGAGTGCTCAAAAGCTCCTGCTCAGGGATTTTTTAAATTCTTTGATGTAAGGAGTCTCCCTGATATTTGCGAAATAATATAATATAAAGATAAAACATTCAGTATCATAAAATATAGAAGAAGAATACTTGGTTTATAATCGATTTTAACTCAATCCATTTTGCTTTCAACATAATATTCCGTGTCTACCATTCAATTGCTCGAAATTTCCTGATTTATAAAATATAATCCTAACTGACAGTTTTCGTTATTTTCCTATTAGTCTTCATATCCAGTAACAATTCCAAATATCGATTCACAATGTTGGCATTTGGGAACAAACCGAATCGAAATTCGAATTATTGGGACATATATAATAGTCGATTCAATTTATTTCGAAATTTCCTTTACGAACGTAACCTCACTTTTTATAATCTTTTGATTAATTTGAACCCTCTCCATTCCGTATATTTTCAACCATTTTCGCCCATTGTGTCGGTAAGTTCTTCTAGAATATTTCCGATTTCGGGTGCAAAACTAATGAATTGAATGATTGATTTGTTTTATATGGTCGAAAAATATATTGATTCATTGCATATCTTTATTTTGCTTGAACAAAAAATTTGTTATATATATATTTGTTTCTATATCATTTTGTATATGGTAAAATTTGAATAAATTATTATTATCATTATTATGTATTTTTCCCATAACAATATATATCTTTACTTCTGGTAAGTCACCAGTTCATATTCAACTTTATACCTTGATATTCAACAAATACACCTTTCCTTTCGACATGCGTTAAGTCATATCCAGTACCTTATGAGTTTACATTACACCACATACTTTGCTGTTCTTTGAATATATCTTTCCAGGTGTTATATATTTCTTCGTCTCAATTGATTGATTGGTTTGAATCGTTCCAGATATTTCATTTGGTAACACAGAAATACCCCATATTTGTTTATTCCTGGCTATTTATCTTCAGTTCGTAACAGACGGGTCTAACATCCAGTAAATTCTCACGCGTTTATTCAGAAATTTCGTTTTTCATTTAAACCACCCTCGCAATTATGTAGGGTAGATAACTAACATTCGAGTATTTTCTCACATTTCCGATTTGCTACTCAATTAGTAATCTTCTCCATTTTTCGCTGCCACTATTCTGTTTGTAATTTTTATATTATTCTGTTCATATTATATATTATTTATATTATATATATATATATTATAAGATAAGTAAGGGCTATAACATTTCAACCCCAACGAGAAGGAATTCAATTTGAAGGATAGTTACACCGCAATATAAATCCCATTTATGGAGGTGTTCCAATTTCGAGAAATGTATTGGTGGATTGGTATTTGTTTCGTTATACTACTTATTAAGTCTCTCTGGTATCTGAGGACATGCCTAGAAACCAAGCTTACGGTCATTAGTACTCGGTGGTTCAATATTAGGTTTGTTCCAACAGCTGACTTTTGTACGGTAATTTGACGGTCACGAAACTGTTAGTAATCGATCTTATGCGCATGTCTAAACTTTGACCGTACAAGAACCGTCCAAACAGTACTTGCTCCAGACCAGGGATCGAAATTCGAAATGACGATCACAAAACCGTTCCACTCACGGTCCCGAAGCAGGATGGAACAAAAACGAAACCGTTCTCAAACGATACATTTTCAGTTGGAACAAACCTATTGTTTATCTGACTAGGAACTATATTCAGTAGCGTATCCTTTGTTATTAGTTTGAAATGATAGCGTGGCCTTTTTTCGTACGCTCATGGAAGATTGTTAAAGTTACTTTGCAAAGACAGCTGAGAGATCATCAAACATCTCTTCACTTTTAATTAACTAACTATGGTCCGTAAATATTATTGATTCCTCTTGTAACACTTTCATGTTGAAAAAACTTTTCAATAAATTAGTGCGTCAGGTTGTCACTTTTCTGATGTCTGTATCGCTTGTGTTTTTTGTCCAAAACTCTTTCATTTATGCTTTAGGATATAAAAGACCAGCAAAGAAAGTTGAATTACTAAGTTTTTTTCTGGAGAAACAGTTACGGACCTTTTTATTTCAAGAGAATCGTAATGATTTTAACTTCCTACACCAGAAAGCTCAAAAAAGCTGGCACCAGGGTGATAATCGGTTTCATCGACGCCATTGAATACCTCTTTGGGTTTTCATGAATGATTAGGGTAGAGAAAAAAGACCTACATGGTCACAGTTCCCGAAAGGCTAACCTTGCCATAGCGACCCCAGTTCAATTGATAATAATAGTTATGGTTTAGGATTAGTGTCTGTTCAGATTCTTCATATTTCTAGGAAGTTCATCTTGCAACTTATGACATACATTTGTTTGAAAAAAAATGAATTTTTCGATGCTCGATGATTTAGGAGCAAAATAGAATTCGTTATTCAATAGAAATTATGATATATCTTTTCTCTCCAGGAAATAGTAATATAACTATAGCAACATTGCAGTGTCTCATTCTAACAGAAACAGAAAACAAACATCTTTTCGTTGCAGAGTTCCTCGACCAGATACCTCGCATATATTTTGAATGATGTAGTTTTTCAAGAATCTGATGAAACTTGCTACATATACATCAATTTGAGAAAAAGTATTCAAAAATCATTGAATGTTTCCGTAGGGTAGAGTACTGTTTTTAACCTTTATCGGTATGGTAGTTTCAATGTTATAAAAAACTCAAATAGATGAAAAAATAGTTATTTATTTAAAGAATATAAAAATCATCGTAGAAGTAAAATTAAAGTTCAGGGTAAGCGGCCATGCTAGCAATACCACATTGGTTTCTGCCGTTCTTGATCAATCTGAAGAATCCATTTTCACCCCATGAGGCTCCCCAAGAGTTCTTAACGATGTAGTAGTTTTTGCCGTTCTCGCTTCCAATACCAACAAGAAGAACACCATGGTTCAATGAATCGGTGCTACAGGTACGGTCGTTCAAGATTCCACTGTAGTAGAGTTGGAGTTCTTCAGTAGCGTCAATGGCAACAGATATTGGTCCTTTTGTGGTTAGAGCTTCTACAAGATCTGATTCACTTCCGGCATCAATGTTGACGTATGAGGAGATTCTAGCTGCCACTTTGGATGGATCAGCCCTGCAAGAATCATCATATTCTTCGTATGGGTAGTCGTCTTCACGTTCAATTCCGTTCTCGATGATGTAGTCGAAACCAGCAGTCATCAAACCACCATTGCATCCCATGTTTCCTTGGTCCCATGAGCAGTCTACCAAGTTTTGTTCACTGAGGGAGATCAAGTTTCCACTGATACCCAATTGACCTTCAACGGATCCAGTCTGCGGAAGGAATATCAGCATTTAAAAAAATCATTTTTGGGATGAGAAAGATAATACTTACAGTACTGAAAGCCCAGCATGATCCACACTGTCCTTGGTCTTTTACTCCAGTAACGACGTTCTTGTCTCTCCAGTCAACAGATAAAGGAGCTACAAAGTTTTCACTGCTGTTGAATTTTTTACCAGCTAAAGAAGGTTTGCTGGCAAGTCCTTTGTTTACATACTGAACGAATTCATCCTTGGTCCAGTCAGCGAACTGAGTGACACCCTTTGTGTAGGTAGTTTTTCCTTGTTCATAAAGTGTGTTATGTTCTTCGATTTGTTTCAGATTATCTTTGAATATTGCTAAACGTTTTCTGGCTTCCAGAGGGGACCTGTAGGATTTTCCATAGGTTTCCTAAAAATAGGAAACCTCTGTTAATTAAATATGAATGTGCAGTCCAGATTGTTTGATGAATTCATAAATATTATATCATCTACAATAAAGCGCGTTTAACTTACCTGGAAGTCACTCCATTGCTTGAGTACATCATCTTCTTGAATGGCATGGGCGCATGCCACAGCAACGAACAAAACTGCTAAGACAACCTTCATATTTAGAAATATCTAAAAAAAAAATGCTCAGTATGGCTCTGTATGTATTAAATTTTAGAATATTACCTGGTCGAATCAACAAACCAGAATGAATAGAAGTTTCGAAAATTTCACAGTTTATATACTGGCAAATTGCATCATTTCCAATCAATTAAAAGGACTAGATTAAGTGGGAATTAGGTTCATCTAATCTGATATGATTTCAGACAGTTTGTGATCTATTGTTAATTCAAAGGAATGAAGACTATTTGTATTTTGAGTGATAAGATCTATAGTAATCCTTTTTCGATGCCAAAAAAAATAAATATGAAAATTTGTCGGCACTGTAGTTCCATCATGAGATTATTAAGCTCCATAATCTCACGCGTTATTATACAGATCTTCATGAGTTCAAGCAATTCGAGTTCAGTTTACATCACATCTGTAGTGATAATAGTTATTTATAATAGAATGGAAAAAAGTATCAGCTTTTAGCTCGAAAATATGTATAATACACCATTTTTTCTGTGTCAGGAAAAACGACGATTTAATAGTGAAAGAAATATAATTTTTCACGAAATTACTTTCCCCCCGGAAAAAAAAATGGAGTACCTACTTTTTTCCCGGGAACACTGCGACAAACGGTATATTAATCAAGTACATCAAGGAGGACTCGCATCAAGAGGTTTCAATCGTTTGAGGGCCTTCGTTTGATATACAGGGTGTTTCATCATAAACTGGACAAACATATATTTTCGTGTAGAGTACATCGGGAGAATAATTTTTGCCTTATACAATATATCCCGTTTTTGAAGCATAAGCGAGATACAGGGTGTCAAACGTCATTTTTGAGCAAGATTCTTATGAGTGTGGTCAGTTATGTATAACACTCTGTGTAACGGTTTTTGGTCAAATCTCAGTATTTTTGGTTCCTCTTTCCAGAAAAGTTGACGAACTCCGAAAAAAGATTTACAAAATGGCGGAAAACCTGCAATGTTCCAAATTTTTTTTTGCGGTTGTCAATTTGACTTCTGTTTTCTGAATGGACACAATTTTCTAAGAATTTCTGTGAAAAAATTTTCAAAAATCGAACACAATTTTTTTTACATGTCTACAGCGATGAAAAAATTTCACTCAAAATAGATGAAATTTTGTACAATTGTACTTCTTGAATTATCAATCACAAATATGAAAACAGAATCGTAAAATATCGAACGGTTTCGTTACTACAGTCATTCAAATGTTTCGTTCGGACCTCTGAAATATTGAAAATAAAATTGTTTTGGGTTCTAGAGTCAAAATGATTGAATTATTGGCATGTCTAAACATTTTAGATGAATTTAAACGAAAAAAATCAGTGAAACTTAGTTGGGACTCGAAACGACGTAGGTATTAAATAGGGAAATGGCACTGTTCTAAGGATATTAATATTCGTTGCCAGGCAACAGTAGTTCGTAGTTCATAGAGTTTGATTACTGGCTAAATTATATTCACTGAAATTAAAATACCAGTCCAACTCTATGAACTACGAACTACTGTTGCCTGGCAACGAATATTAATATCCTTAGAACAGTGCCATTTCCCTATTTAATACCTACGTCGTTTCGAGTCCCAACTAAGTTTCACTGATTTTTTTCGTTTAAATTCATCTAAAATGTTTAGACATGCCAATAATTTAATCATTTTGACTCTAGAACCCAAAACAATTTTATTTTCAATATTTCAGAGGTCCGAACGAAACATTTGAATGACTGTAGTAACGAAACCGTTCGAAATTTTACGATTCTGTTTTCATATTCGTGATTGATAATTCAAGAAGTACAATTGTACAAAATTTCATCCATTTCGAGTGAAATTTTTTCATCGCAGTAGACATGTAAAAAAAATTGTGTTCGATTTTTGAAAAAATTTTTTCACAGAAAGTCTTAGAAAATTGTGTTCATTCAGAAAACAAAAGTCAATTTGACAACCGCAAAAAATATTTGGAACATTGCAGGTTTTCCGCCATTTTGTAAATTTTTTTTCGGAGTTCGTCAACTTTTCTGGATAGAGGACCCAAAATACTGAGATTTGACCAAAAACCTTTACACCAAGTGTTATACATAACTAACCACACTTATAAGAATCTTGCTCAAAAATGACGTTTGACACCCTGTTTCTCGCTTATGCTTCGAAAACGGGATATATTGTATAAGGCAAAAATGATTCTCCCGATGTCCTCTACACGAAAATATATGTTTGTCCAGTTTATGATGAAACACCCTGTATATATAGGGTGATATTCATCTTATGGTTGAAATTTCAAAGTTTAATAACTCTTAAACTATTCGAACGAGTGATTTCAAATTTTGAAGTTTTGTCAACCTTTACGATTGCCATCTTTCAATATTTCAGAGATTGAATAAATCAGATCTGGATTAGAAAAAATTCGGGCTTTTTCTATTTTCAGCAATATAGGAACATTAGGTGAATATTGTGTTTTTTTATTTTTGTGACCACAAGGAATCAATTGATGAGCAAAATTATTGAACTTTGAAATTTCAGCCATAAGATGAATATCAACATGTATATCCCAAACGAAGGCCCTCAAACGATTGAAACCTCTTCTTGCAAGTCCTTCTTGATATCCTTGATTCATGGTATCCGTTCCACCTATTT
This sequence comes from Propylea japonica, assembly GCA_013421045.1. Classification (NCBI taxonomy): domain Eukaryota; kingdom Metazoa; phylum Arthropoda; class Insecta; order Coleoptera; family Coccinellidae; genus Propylea; species Propylea japonica. The sequence continues at coordinate 32,491,025 of CM024247.1, forward strand.
TGATGTTCAATTTATGATTTTTCAATGTGCAATTGTTGTCATAGGCAAGTACGAGTATTCAGAAGCAAAACGAGTAATGTCACAACTCTACTAGAACATCGAAACTAAGAAATTCATATTATGCCTTATGTATGGCTTTTTATTTATTTATTTAGAGAATTGGGGATACAAAAAGGTGTGGTACTCAGAAACAGTACCCACAATAGAGAACATGAACAAAATTTTTACACTCAAAGATAGGCCCTACAATTTAAAATGCTTCACAAAATTACAATTAATTGAGTATACAGTTTTTCTTGAAGTATTGTTAAAAATCGAAAAATAAATACATGAAAATAAATCAAAAAATCCAAAAAAGAAGAATAGAGCAAGGAAAAATTTACAGAGACAAAATAACAAAATAAAACAAAAATTGCAGGTAACAGAAATTCAATAGGCACCAATATATGAATTTTTTAATGTAAATTTAATTTTTTGTGGGTGTGAGATGAAATATGTCAACCAAGTGTTGTGACTCATTAGCTGAGCGTAGCATTCTAACTATTGGGCTGTTTTTGGAGTAATTATTACGCTTGAATTCTATATGAAATAGCTCGTGTTGCCTTAGATTGAACGACGGGATGTTGATTTTTATCATTTCAAGAATATCAGAAGCCTGCAGATCGCCACCCAAAATTTTCGATAAGAAAATGACGTCATTCATTTCACGTCTGTCTTCGAGAGATAATATTTCAAAATTTTTTCTTAAAATGGGGTAACGATCTATTCTCGGATCTACATTGTGCTGTAGTGACAGGTTCTCTCTGAAGGCAATGCGTTTAAGAAATCTATTCTGCACTCTTTCAAGGCGTGAAATATAGATTTGGTAATGTGGGTTCCAGATTACAGATGCAAAGTTTAAGCGGCTGAAAACGTATGCGTAATAAACACGGATTAGAGGTGGAGCTTTTTTAAAGGATTTGCATTGCCTTAAAATGTAATGGCTTGTGCAAAATAAGAATGTATTTCAAGAATTCATACTTAACTCATAATGCGATCGATAAAAAAAACTTGTAATCAAATCGTTTTGTAGATAGTCTGACGATCAATATTTTCTTATATCTGGGCCATTAATGGCTGTAAATAATAACAAACTAGTTAACTGAATAACTATTTCAGTATAGTCTGAATCATCAAGAGCAAAAAATCATTCAGATGTCAATAAAACTGTGTTTCGATTGGTCATTCTTGATACAAAGGTGAAGAAGAATTTTTTTATACGAGAATGGATTTCTGAAGATATTAGTTGGTTGAATGAATTATTTTGAAGAGACTGTAGTGAAATTTTACCATTCTTTTTAAGTATATTCATTTGAACGTTTCATTATATGTATGTAAGATCCAGCAAACGATCGATCATCCATTCGAACAATGTTCTTGATGGAAGTCAAATTTTTCGAGTAAAAAAAATTCATTGCAATAAATCTGAATACTTGGACACAATCTGATTTTAAACTATGCCATAAAATATTATGTGTAGGTATTTCAAATTTTGAGGAAATGATCCACTTATAATAGAAAATCTCACGAAATCTTACCGAATCATCTTCAGATCAATTTACCTCAAATTTGATATTCAAATATAGGCATTTATTGAAGTTACTTGTGCCATTCTTTGCAAGATAACCTGTCGTTCAGACCAAAGTTTTGGTAAACTTCAGCTTAACCGTGATGATTTGAAATACTCAAAACCAAGATGTGTTCTGAAAGTTGAATGTTAAAAGTATGAACTTCTTTAAGCTCGAGCGTCCTGTGAGCGGATATGTACGCAAATGGAAAACGCGCTTGTTACAACCTAAAAATGGACTGCAAATGTGATATAGCGATACACATTAATTGACAAGCACAATCAGTTCAAAGATGGTGTTTGAGAGCCCAGGCAAGCTGTTTTAAATAAGCAAGAACAGCAGAATCTCCTTGATGTGGATCCTTGGACACTCGGTAATCAGGACAATCTCACCAGGAAGGGGTCTTTTTTGTTCACGGGAAAGAACATTCGTAAAGAAATTATCGATGAATTAGTAATCATAAATGATGGGCACTGTAATTTGGTCTTCCTAGGCTGAAACACCAAAAAATTCCTTTGGAATATCGATACCGATAAATCAAGGATATTTGAGGGCAACATCACGAAAAATTTGAATATCGCGAAAAAAATGGTAATTTTTAAACTACCAACTTTTGATCTAGAACTCTTACATATCGACTACAAATGTTGAGTTTAATAAATTTTACTCCTAGCATTTTTCTATAGTTCCATATTTCGGCCTATATACAGTGTGTTTGGTCATGACTTAGCGATAATTTAAGGGCATCAAATATACCTAATTTTATCGACAGAAACACCCAAATTTGGAAGTTTACCCCCACAGTTTTGGAGTAGCCCTCATTTTAAATTTACTCTTTTATTTCCGTTGACCCTTCCAAATAATATGGATTTCTTTGGACATAAAGGTAATACAGATGTGGAAAAATGTTTCTTGAAAGATGATACTACCGCCCTCCATTGCAGTATAAACAATATAAAAACATTTAACTTGAAAACATCATAAAAAAATTCTTTAAAGAAGTTTTAGTAAAAATATGTACTGATTTTCTTAGAAAATCCGCAAAAGTACAAGAACAAGCACATTGGAGTATAATTTGTTTCCAATGATTTACACGCAAGGATATTAGCTACAAAACACTACTAACATCTTTTTGTAAGTTACATAATTTGATAGTAATTGCTGTTCGAACATGATCACTACGTGAGGAAAAGACACAAGACAGGTCGTCATGCAGGCCACTGCCTGTCTACAGATCAGAGGTGGCCATTTTGAGCAATTTTTATTATTAATTTGTTTGTTTGGTCATTAAAAATTATTGAAAGTACAGTACTGAGGTTTTTTTTATTTTATAAATTTTCATAAGGATCATGTTCGAACAGCAATTACTTTCTAAATAAATATGTAACATACAGAAATTATGTTGGTATCATTTTGTAGCTTATATCCTTGCGTGTTAGCCCATCAAGAAAAAATTATACTTCAATGTACTAGTTCTTGTACTATTGCGAATTTACTGAGAAAATCAGTACATTTTTTCACTAAAATGTTTTTAAAGAATTTTTTATGACATTTTTAAGTTATGTGTTTTCATATTGTAATACTTTATAAAAGGCGGTAGTATCATCAAATTTTTTCACATCCGTAGGATCTTTATGTCCAAAGGAATCGATATTATTTGGAAGGGTCAACGTAAATAAAAGAGTAAATTTGAAATGGGGGCTACTCCAAAACTAAGGGGGTGAACTTTCAAATTTGGGTGTTTCTGTCGATAAAATTAGGTATATTTGATGCCCTTAAATTATCGCTAAGTCATGACCAAAACACACTATATATTAGAGCACTGAAGAAACTGAAGTTCATTTTCGAAGCAGAACTTTTCTGCAGCAAAATTTCTCGAAAATATCAACGGCAGAAGAGGGGATGTCTTTTGGTGGAAATCACTTCATATTGGAGTGACTCAGATAAAGTTGGGCACTTGTCTTTTGAATTATTTGAAGAATTACTTATGGTCACAAACGTTCACATAAAAAGTTATATATTATTCCTCAATTAATTTTGGTTAGGAAACAGTTGTCCTAGAGTTTGTTTCTTTCATAACATCAAATCAAATAGGTAGATAAGAGGTGTATGTCAGCAAGAATTGAGGACAGTTCAGGTTCTGTAATACTTTATCATAGTTTCCATAAAATACACTTTCAGAGAACTCAATATTTCATTATGTCTAATCGAAACAGATTTCTGGAAGACAGGAAATAATAACAAACTAAAAATAGCGCAAATAATTGATAAAAATAGATAAACAATTCATTGCGAATTTTCTCTGAAATCGGGGAAAAATCACATTATAATTTTCATATTATTATTCAGTTCACGTGATTAATGAATTGAATTACATTGACGTCATGAGACCATTGAGGAAAACCGAAGATAACAAAAATCTTCATACGATCCTTGGGATTTTTTAGAAAGATCGGGAGATAAGATTACGTTTGAACCTTTATCTGAACTCTATACGTTCTGAATGGAGAATAATAAAATCCTTCGAAGAGTCATTGTTCCTATCTGAAAATATCACGCAATGTGTCTGGAAATTGAGAATGTTCGAATTGGTCCAAATTGTATTAGGTGATTTTGATGCTTACGAGGATTGTATCAATTACTTTTGATATGTACAGATATATCAAAGTAATGCATTTTGAAGTAGATGCATTATATTCTCTTGAGTATAGATTAATCACTTCAAAATTCGATTATATCGGTTTTTTTTTGAAAGTCGAAAACATCAATTAAACGGCACAGTTTGGGTGGACCCTTGTTCGACCTAATCAGTTACTGGACTGTTATTATTATTATTAGAATGATGACAAGGGCAAAGCATCATCTATGAACTCAAAAATGAAATAGATTGGAAATAAAATGTTGCAACCTTTAACGCATCACCATTTCACATAATCACATTACTATTTTTGAACTTCTTCTTTATTGGGTTTCTTTAGATGAACTCACCTTCTTTTTTCTTATCTTTAATTGAATCATTATTTTTTTCAGATATTTGATGTGAATTTAATCATAACAAATGTAAATACACAGTTCCATAGAGTTACCCATGACTCGGCTTTGCCAAGTTCCAAAAATCTATCGGCACATGAGATCAAAGTATGTGGAAAGCATAAGAAATTGTTTTCTTCTCGGAAGTTTTGGATATCCTATCCAGCACTGAACTATGATACCATTTTTCAATACTCTTTTTAGCAATGCAGAGGAAATTTAATTTTTCGACGAAAAATGTTGCCGATGGAGACTTTAAACAGAACCATATATTTAATGAACAAATAGAAATTTATTTAAATTTTTTATTGATATTTATGTAATTATTTATTGATAACAAATATAAAATAAAACCTCATTTTGTGATTTAGTTGTGAAAATTTCTCAACCTCGAATAACATGTTGATATTGTGTTATCATTAATTAATAATCGTGTATGAAAATAGCTCCTTCAGAGGAACATTCAATCTTTTCTTGTCTCATTTTTACTGCATTCGCAATATTTGTGAATTCAACTTAGTTGATATTCACCTCCTGTATATTTCTAATTGGTGGGTTTTTCCTGTCACTTTAATTCTATTATATTCAAGAAAGTTTATCAATTCTTCAGTTTGAATTTTTTTGGTTTTTCTATTCCGCAACATTTTTGAAATTCTCATTAAAGGGTTTGAAAACACAGAAATGTCGTATCAAAGCCTCAAAATAGTAATTCAAATATCATATATTACAGTGAATAATAAAAAGAAGATAAAAAAATACTTGACAAAGTTTCACAATTTTTATTAAAATATTCGTTGACACGCGTGTTTCGGGTTTTATCCCATATTCAAAACTGAATAAAAAATATCAACACAGAAAGAACATATTCATACACATATCAGGTAACACATGTTAAAATTGGTGACAGGCGGAAATCTAATTGATCGTTTACAATTAGGAGATTTTGTTTTTGAGCTGAGGATATTTCTAACATTTCTTAGAGATCTAAACGTCTACCTTTATCACCTTTATGTAGAATTTTTATATATTATTATCTATATATATTACATTGTTGCCAGATCTTGAATTGCGGATTCTCCAAGCAATATTGCTTGGATAATGAGATTCATAGCAATATTCGAACAGAATCGCACCAATTAACTCATTTCACGTATTTGCCAAATTTTATCAACAGTAGCACTCGTTTCGAATTCTTTATTAATTTCTTCCAAATTATCGAAACTAAGAGTACCATCAAGTTAACAATTCGTATTTATATGATGAGCACCAACAGGAACACTAGTGAGCATTCTTTTTCTACAGAATAAGGACAGTTGTTGTTTGTATAGATAGACAAATTCAACTTGAAAAAAATAAAAAAAGCCCTCAGCAGGAGTTTAAAAGCGCTCGTTCTTTGGTGGAGCAATAAGATTATTACCTCAAAATTTTATTTGGCACTTGAGATTGATACCAAATATGTAAATGCAGAATCTCAGCATAATCGGAGTAATATTCAAGAAATAATTCAACAAATAAAATATGTAAAAAATAAATAATCAACAAATTAAATTCTTTGGTTCTGATGAAGCGATCCTCTTGAAATCTTGCATGAACATTTAGTATATCAGTTTTAATGTACATAATAATTTCATTAGAATCGGTTACCCTGTTATGGAAATATAGAGATTCTTTTTTTTTAACATTTCAATTGAATTTTCTATTGTCTTGTTAACACTATGATCACAAAATTTTGCATGAACATTCAGTGTATCAATCTCCATTCATAAAATTAATTTCATTCGAATCGAATACCTTTTGAAGTTTCTTCTTTTCAATATTCAAATTAAGTTTTTTATGGTTCTGTTTACACTATGGTCACACATTGCATGTGGCTTATTATGTGTATCTTGCAACTGGCTGCAACTTTTCATTTCTATGGGTTTCGTTTGTCTGAGATATCGAGAAACAAAAATTTTGAATGGCCATATTTTATGGAACATCATGTACATTTGGCTGGTTAACGAACTTAACCGAGCCATTTGGGTTCCGAATTCTTCCTGAAAATTTCAAGTCTTTGGACAATCCCTTCGAAAGTTATTGTGCTTACGGACGGCCCCACGGACAGAATTGAATTAGACACACATCAGGGAGTCTAGACCACAAAAATTCGAGAATAACAGATATTTGTGCAGAACGATATAGCACTCGGAAGTAGAGCGGGCGCACCAAAAGAGGTTTGGAAATAGTAAAAACTGAAAGGGGAGCACTCAGGAGAAATATTCTCATTATATAATGTTTCTTCTGAACTTTGAAACTGCGAGTTCCAAAAAGTACCTATTTGAATCGCAGTTAGAATCATAAACATCTCCTTACAGGACATTGTCGCCTTAGGAAGCATATGTGAATGTACCTATTTATATGATGATAACACTGGTAAACACAGTTTTTGTCATACGAACTTTGTGATGGTTTTTGTTGATATTGATGTACCCTCATTAACAATATACAATCATTTTGTTTCAATCACATCCAGTTTTCTTGTGACAGCCTCATACTCAATTCTGCCCCATATGCGTGTCTTATTTTGAATAACTTCATTTATATTTCAATTCAGTCGAATTGTGCTTTCAGCAGGAAAGTTTTGGGGTAGTTTCGATTTTTTCATTGGTTATGTTTTTTCTGTTTTTTAGGGCGCTGAATCCAAATTTGAGGTTTGCTAACAAAATTTCGTGACGGAACATAGAAAGAAATTCAAAAATAGAATAAAAATTTCATTCCTGGTCAGTTTTTTGCTCACTACTCGGAAACTATCACTTTTCGTGAAAAAACCTTTTCATACAAAATGAAAGCACATAAAATTCCCTACAAATTGTACTACTACAGCTTGTTCTACGACAACCCGTTCTGGTTCAAATTATAGTTGAAAATGAGGTATTTTCTATGATCATAGTGTGAACAGAACCATATATAATTCAATTGGATTATTGAAAGAAGAATCTTTATACATATTTCCATAACAAGATATCCCATCAGAGTCAAATTTTCTTTGTGAATCGAGACTGAAATACCTACTGAACTTTCATGAAAAATTTCAAGAGGCTCGCTTCATCGGAACCATAGAATTTATTTTTTTTTCATTTAAATCATTTCAAACTCAATTTGAGCTAAAACCGGTTGTCGCAGAACAAACTGTGGTAGTACAATTTGTAGGAAATTTTATGTACTTTCATTTTCTATCGAAAAGGTTTTTCACGAAAAGTTGATAGTTTCGGAGTAGGTAATAAGCAAAAAACTCAGCAATAATGAGATTTTTCATCTTTTTTTGTATTTTTTTCTATGTTTCGTCACGAAATTTTGTTAGTAAACTCAGATTCGGATTCAGCACCCCAAAAAAACATTAAAAATGGAAGAAGAAATCGAAACTACCCCAAAACTTTCCACTAAAACTGTCCTACTCGTATATTGTATATGTCATTGTATAGCTATTGCATTCAATTGACTTGGAGTCATCACTATTCAACAAAGTGTGGACCAATCACTCACCACAGGCCGTAAAAATGTTAAAAATGATCCTTTAGTAAACCCTGCTAACATTCTTTCACCACTGTTGCACATAAAGGTCGGCCTTACGAAAAATTTTGTGAAGGCTATGCCTAAGGATTGCAGTGAATTAACATAATCTGAAAGAGAAATTTCCTGAACTCAGCAAGGCGAAAATTAAAGAGGGAATATTTTTAAATCCACAAATACGGCAACTGATATAGGATAAGAGCATTGAGGAAAAATTGAATGATCAGGAAAACTCGCCTGGATATATTTTGTGAACGTTGTCCAAAATATTCTAGGGAACTACAACGATTTAATAAATGAGTTTTCAATGTCATATGGAGCCCAGGGGTGTAATATGTCCTAAAAAATACATAAGCTGAACTCTCATCTGGATTTATTCCCACTAATTTTAATGCTGTGAGTGACAACAAGGCGAGAGGTTCCATCAGGACATTTCCTTAATGGAAAAGTGCTATCAAAGGAAACCAGGAATCCAGGAATGCTAGCAGATAATTGATGGAGACTTAAAAAAGAAGCCAAATATTCACGAAAATCATAAGCATTCATTCTAATTAAGGAAATAATTTCATATAATCTAGCTGATGTTGTACTTTCTACAAAATTATGTTTTGATGTCACAAGGAAACCTTACGTGTCAATTTTTTTTATTCGCATATTATCGTTTGGTAGCCTAGTATATTCAAAATTTCTCTCATGTGACAAAAAAAAGTTTAATTTTGTTGACCAGTGTAATAGGCTCAACAAAACCTGACGAGTGTAGATTCTACAAGTCATGCTGTACTTACCACAGAAACGTCCTATTTTTTTTGAACGATTCCCATCTTGAATGACCTATTTAAAGTTGTCAATACCTTGCTAGGTTGATGATCTTATTTATTCACAAATTCAAGCTCACGATCGATAAAAACCTTCGTGTTTCAAGTATCAAGTTATTTTCATCCGAAACGAAGCGATCAGGTCCATAGATATGAGGTCAAATTGATATTAAAATGCGAAAAAAGTGTTTATCCTCTCAAAAAACGAAGTACAAACGTGAAAATTTTCCAAAGCATTTGGGATCAATTTTTATCTCCAATATTATGGATTCACAAGCAAGAAAATACTTCGCTAGTAGTGTTTGGGATTAGGACGGTTTTAACTTCAATTTTGCTGTATTTAACTTGTGTGCGACAGATAGATGCATTCGGTTCTATAAAAATTATTGAAATTATGCCTAATTCAGGCGTTCACTATAAACCTGTTTGGATTAATAAATTAACAAAAAATGGTACGACAAATATGAATTTTTCTAACATACTTCTTTGGTGGAGCCATAAGACTATTACCTAAAATTTCATATGGTATTTGAAATTTATACCAAAAAACTCAGATACTCAGCAGAATCGGAATAATATTCTTGAAATTATTCAGACAATTGAATGTGTAAAAAATATAAATTAAAATATTGATTTCTATGGTATGATGATGCGATCCTTTTGAAACTTTGCATGAACATTCAGTATATATCAGTTTTCATTCTCATAATAAATTTCACTCGAATCGGATATTCTATTTGTGGAAATATAAAAATTCATCTTTCAAATATTTCAATTGAACTTTCTATGGTTCTGTTCTCACTGTGGCTACAAAATTTCGCACGACGATCCATTATCTCAATCTTTATTCACCGAAGAAGTTTCACTTGAATCAGATGTTCTGTTATGGAAATATAAAGATATCTTTTAATAGAAATATGAAGTTTTTTTCAATATTACAATTGAATATTCAATGGTTCTGTTCACACTATGACCACTAAATTTTGCATGAGGCTTGTTATCACTATCTTGGCCGTAACATTTCATTCTGTTTGTTTTCGTATTTTTTGAGATATTGAGGAACAAAATTTTGAATGGTCATATTTTATGGAACACCCTGAATGATTTGGCTGGTTAACCAACTTAGCGAGGCATTCGAGACCCGAACTCTTCCTGAATATTGCAAGTTTTCAGGACAATCTCTTCGAAAGTTATTGAGCTAACGGCCGGGCGGACGGCTACAAGGACAGAATTTAATTTGACTACAACTTCGTCATCAAGGTGTCTAACCCTATGGATTGAAACCATTTTCGACTCAAAATTCGAAACTTACAGACATTTTTGTATAACGATATAGCACTCGTTCAATTAGAACAAGAGCTCAAAAAAACAGTTTGATGATGGTAAAACTCTATACCAAAAGCATATTCAATAGACGGAAATTATTCATCTTACAGTTGACATAAATTAACTCTATAAGGATAAGGTATATGAAACAGAAATCGAAGAATAATTCTGAAATGAAAACGCTGAATAGTAAACTATAGTGTTAAACTAATATGTAGAAATCATGAAAGAAAACATTTCATAAGTCACTACCGACAAAAAAGAAAGAATAACAAACAGTCGAAAATCAAAAGCTTGACGATAATCAAAATTCAATTCTCACATCGTTTCAGGATAATTGTCCGACAACAAAGCAATGTCAAAGTTAATTTACTGAACAAAAACCGAACCAATGTCATTAATCGAGAGTTGTTCTTGAATGAAACTCATTCTGTGGCTTTCATAACCTAGGGGGTAAAAAATATTATATGTGAATTGACAAACTCAAATTCTAAGCAATCCCCACTGTGCAGATTTAAGTGATACAAGATAATGGCTACACGTGCTCGACACAAATTCAATTGACTTCAAAGAACCGGAAAAGTATAGATATTCCGCCATTACGAGGCTAAATAAGTTTGCCCACATTTAGGTGGATGCACAAGCAACAAATTCTGTATTAGTTTTCAGCTGAGCAACCGACTGTTCTCAAGCAAACGCATAACTTATAGAGGGTGGGTTATCCATAAATTTCCACCCCGAATTTTGAGCTTGGAGAATAACGAAAAAACGCTCTGACAGGTCAAATTTTTTGAAAGTGGAACAAATAAGGATGTTTGAATGAGTTTGATATCACAACCCCTCTTGCCTCAACCCCTAACAGCTCTCATTTTGGATGAAGAAAAAAAGGGTCGAGTAGCACCCAGTTGGAAAAGCTATTTAAATTCCTGTATTTTTCTTCATCGCCTTATTCACAGAGTGACTCAGAATTCCATCAATCACTTTCACACTCCGAATTTCGATATTTGAATTTGATTTTGTAATATTTATTTTGAATATATTCCTCTTTTTGAATATTTTTCAGAATATAATTGATTGTGCTGAGATTGTGCAATTATATATTATATAATCCCATATAAAGTTGAGGTAATAGTCTTATTGCACCACAAAAGAACAATCGCTCAGAAGTTCCCGCTCAGGGCCCTTCTTAATTTTTTTTTAATTTATGAAGTTCCACACAACACAATCAACACTTCGAAGTCAACAGATCCAAACAATGAAAATTGGTTTTAACGCAGCTCTTTGGTGTGGATGTGGTATAATCATTAAAAATAATTATGCACAACGAGATGGTTAAGCCATTCCAAGTTTTAGCAGATAGCCGTTTTTTACTCTGATCAGTGCATAAAAACAACTCAGAATGATTCGATGTAGGTATACTCCGTTCACGAAAGGTTGAGCCGTCGGTTGGCCATGGAAATTTGGCATATTCCACTGTGTATATTGAAATTTTAGGTTATGTTATTTTTTTTTCTTGTCAGATTGATACGCAATGTTGTCAATATTGCATAGAGTTCTCTGATAACTCGCAAGCTCGTCGGACGGGGCCAAGTACATTCGGCAACGTTGACTTTATTTTACTTTATGACAGTAAATACTGCCAACTTCAGATAAATAAAGAAACGCCTACTATGTGCTCAACCTTTCGTGAACGGACTATATTTGATTATTTGCGCCATCGCGATGAGATGTGCAAGTTTCGTGCCAAAATCTTAATCTAACGACCCTTGAATATCTGATGACATTCAGAGTTCTCTCTCTGCACATATGGAAGCCTAAATCTCTAAAACTTCGTGACGGAAAGACATGAGAAATTGAAATTTTCAGGGTAAAAGTGTGTTCGGTTCAAATCTCTCAAATCACTCCATACCTCAATATTAAAATACTAAGAATTCACAATTTCAAGAACTGTCTGATTGTATTATAAAGGATCGTAATATCAACTCTATTTAGAAGAGAATCCTAGAATACCATAGTTGTCGCTTTAGAAACTTCCACTTCGTGACGGACAGACATGGAGACATTTTCAGGTACCTACAAGTGTGTACAGAATATATTGCCTCGGTTCATCCATCGGTCGTCTAGTTTTCAAGCAAAAGAGATTGAAAATGCCAATTTGGAATTCATATTTCCAAATCCAGTTATTTTGATCTATTTTCAATATTATTTTCTCAATAACGATGATACGATGAATTTTCGTCAAGATCTTGGAAACAGAGAATGAATACAATACAACAATGAGTTCTGACTTGAGTAGATTCGTTTTCACTATTTCTGTAAGTAACTGGAAATATGAGTGAACATCAAACTATAAATAATGATCAGGAATTATAGGGTGAGAATGATTGATCCCAAAAACTCAAGATTATATTTCAATCAATAACTACAGTTCTAAGAATGCACCCATAGAATCTATTCCACACGGATTATATTGATTGTTTCCCAATCTGAAGTAACCAGCATGAGCTTCGCTCCAGCTAGCACCCCATGAATTTTTCACGATATAATAATGATCTTGGTCCGATCCTTATCCTACTGCTAACACACCATGATTCAAAAATCTGCTGCTGCAAGAATCATTATTCAAAATTTGTCCTCTGTAGCTCTGAAATTGTATCAATGGAAACAGATACTGGACCTATATTAGCCTCACTAGCATAAATGCTGGTGACAAAGGAGCGTTCGTGCGTATCTTATTTATATTGTAGTATTCGAAAGATCAGCTCAGCAATATTCATCTAGTTATATCTATATTAAACAGTACGAAAAAAGTGTTAAATCAGTTCAGTCGTGACAAACCGAACTTTCCCATTCGGAATGAATGTGCAGCTTTAAATTTGCATTGATTATGTATAATTTTGCACAGAGACTCAAAGCTACGTACCTACAAAGTACAATTATTGCATGAATTTAAAGCTCAAGATGTCGGTTAGAGACTTTACAATTTCTTAAGTATTAATTGCTCTTGTGAGTAACTGAAAGAACACGCCCAAAAATAATGATATAAATATAAGATCAGGAAATATACAGCTAAGTATGATTGATCTCAGAAATTCAAAATTATATTTCAATGAAAAAATAACAGTTCAAATATGCTGCCATATAAGATTTTACACACGGCATATATTGTTTTTTCCCAACCTAAAGTAACCATCTTCGCCCCAGCTCGCACCCCATGAATTTCGCACGATGAAATAATCTCGACCATTTTCCGATCTTTACAATTTTTTCGAAGCTTACAACTTCTTCCAATTTCAATTATTTTGTAAGTAACTGATAAACATGCCGGAATCTAAAATAAGGCTTATGATCAGGAAATATATGTGTCAGTATGATTGATTCCACAAATTCAGAATTATATTTCAATAAAAATTACAGTCCAGGGAATGAAACCATAAAAGCTATTCCACACGGATTATATTGATTTCGTCCCAATCTGAAGTAACCTATATCGCCGAAACTATCACCACATGAATTTTTCAGGATATAATGATCTTGGCCATTTTCCGATCTCTACAACTTTTTCGAAGCTTTACAACTTATTTCACTTTTAATTATTTTTGTTGGTAACTGACAAACATGCCGAAAGCTTAGATAGACTTATGATCAGGAAATATATGGGTCAGTATGATTGATTCCACAAATTCAAAATTATATTTCAATAAAATTACAGTTCAGGAAATGAAGCCATAGAAGCTATTCCACACGGATTATATTGATTCCTTCCTAATCTAAAGTAGCCAGCTTCGCCCCAGCTAGCACCCCATGAATTTTTCACGATATAATAATCTTGACCATTTTCCGATCCGTATCCAACAGCTAACACACCATGATTTAAAAGCCTGTTACTGCAAGAATAATCTTTAAAAATTCCTCCGCTATAACTCTGGAGATTCTCAGTTGCATCAATGGCAACAGATACTGGTCCTATGCTAGAAATGGCTTCACGAAGAGCTTCTTCGTCTCCAGAATTGATGCTGGAAAATCCTGTTAATCTTGTAACAATCTTCTAAGGATCTTCTTGGTAGTATTCATCTATACCTACTATACAGTACGGAAAAAGTGTTGAATTAATTTAGTCGTGACGAACCTAATGCTGGATTCACAATGGACGTAACCATAAAACTCCCTGAACGTGCAAAATAAATCGTCCACAAACTTCTTCATGAATGGTACATCAAAAGTCAACATGGGTATACACTCATCCAAGAGGTCATCCATGACATACTGAGACACCATGGGATCGGTGGTGCCACCGGTGGTGTCTCAGTATGTCATGGATGACCTCTTGGATGAGTGTATACCCATGTTGACTTTTGATGTACCATTCATGAAGAAGTTGTGGGACGATTTATTTTGCTTGGTTCCCAGGGATGGACTTGACGAGGTTGTCAGAGTTTTCAATACATTTGATGATAACATCAGATTCACGACTGAGACGGAGGTGAACTCTGAAATGTCTTTCCTTGATGTCAAGTTGATAGTGAGCAATCAAATAATAACAACTGATTGGTTCACCAAACCTATATCCTCTAATAGATATCTCAATTTCCACTCAAACCATGAAATGAAGCACAAACTAAACCTAGTTACTGGCCTAAAAAATCGGGTCAAAAATATCTGTGATGCATCCAAATACAATGATGCATTACAAAGGTTGAAGGTGTTTTTACTGGAAAACTCTTACCCATTAAAATTAATCAATAAGATCTTCTATAATACAACACCTATATTGAATGACATTGTACAACAAGAAAACCAACCACTCGATCAGTTCGAAAGCTCAATGGTAAATTTCAGACACTACAAATTACCACAATATAACAAAATAACATCAAAAATTGTGTCACTCTTCAGTGGAATTAATGATATAAAAATCATAAAAACTGTGCCCACAAGTTGAGGAATATAGTGTTTACCAAACTCAAAGACAGGGAAGAATTACTCAATAATGTCAATACGATTTACCGTATCAACTGTAAATCATGTGAGGCTTCATATATAGGGCAGACAGGAAGACGCCTAAAAACAAGAATCGAAGAACACCAAAGAGATACCAGAGCCCTAAAACAAACAACAGGACTGTCGAAACATACTGTCGAGACAGGCCACATCATGACTTTGAGGACGTCACTATATTGAGGAAAATTCAGGGACTTAACAAAAGATTGTTCTTGGAGTCTGTGGAAATTAATATGTGTCCAACAAACATCAATATTAATACGGATGCTAATTATGTAAACGACATCTACTGTAACATCTTAGAACTTCTGAACAAAAGAAAGACTGGACATCGGGAGTTAGCGGGGTATCAAGAGCCTATCCAATGAAGAAAAAGAATAATAAGTTCAGTGTCTTCCGTTAGGTCGTCAGGTTGCCTAACCTTACTTGCCTGATCGTAATATAATTGTGCTAATACTCGAGTTAAGAAATTGTAATTGTTTAATTTAATCTATTTTGTGCTGGTCTAAGTCAATAATTAAAGTTCATCACTTGCAATAACAGTGAATTTTAGCAAAAAATCGATGACCCAACAAAAAAAGTATTGTAATGGTTAAAACAGTAACTGATGACGCCATAATTTCATGGTTAGTTTTGATAATATAAGGTCCTGTCGATCAAAAAATTTCACATTGAGTGTAAGTTTTGTCAATTGTCTACTTCTGTTAATATTTATGTCAATTTTAAACTTTTTAGTCAATCCCTGAAGAAGTTCCAAAAAGGAACGAAAGCTTGGATCAAATCAATAAAGAATACACATGATTTAAAGTCCTTAAATTGTTTGACTTCTACTCCCGATAACCATTCATTAGTACGTTTACGTGTTCGTTATGGTTACGTCCATTGTGAATCAGCACTAACTTTACATTCGCAATGCAAGTGCTATAAATTTCTATTGATTATCATTTTGCACAGAGAAGCAAAGCTGCCCACCTACAAAGTACAATTTTGTTTGACGCGAGATTTCAGTTTGAGGCTTTACAACTTTTTTCACTTTCAATTACTTTTGTTAGTAACTGACAAACATGCCAGAAGCTAAGAAGGCTTATGATCAGGAAATATGTAGGTCAGTATGATTGATTCCACAAATTCAAAATTATATTTCAATAAAATTACAGTTCAGGAAATGAAGCCATAGAAGCTATTCCACACGGATTATATTGATTCCTTCCTAATCTAAAGTAGCCAGCTTCGCCCCAGCTAGCACCCCATGAATTTTTCACGATATAATAATCTTGACCATTTTCCGATCCGTATCCAACAGCTAACACACCATGATTTAAAAGCCTGCTACTGCAAGAATAATCATTCAAAATTCCTCCGCTATAACTCTGGAGATTCTCAGTTGCATCAATGGCAACAGATACTGGTCCTATGCTAGCAATGGCTTCACGAAGAGCTTCTTCGTCTCCAGAATCGATGCTGGAATATCCTGTTAATCTTGTAACAATCTTCGAAGGATCTGCTTGGCAGTATTCATCTACACCCTTGTATGGGTATTCCTGCTCACTCAAAATTCCGTTGTCTTTCACGAATTTGAAAGCACTGGTCATGAAGCCTCCTCCTCATCCATTATTTCCATAGACGGCGGAGCAGTCTATTAAACATTGTTCGCTAAGAGATATCAAGTTTAATTTCCTTCCTAATTGTCCTTCAATTGAACCAGTCTGAAAAAATCAATGATTAGAATACATCTATACTAATATTATAAAGAGGAAGATTTGTATGTTTGTGGGTTTGTGGCGTTGATATGAGATAACTCATAAACTACTGGACCGATTTCAATAATTCTTTCACCCCTAGAATGCTACATTATCCTTGAGTAATATAGGCTATACTTTTCACCCGAGAAAATTGAGGAAACGTACTATAACTTCAATGATAATAATTATGAGTACCAAAATCAGCTATTTTCAGGTGCGCTGTAAACAATGTATGACGGAAATGTACCTCTTTAATAGTTCTACAAAAAAGTCCGCGATAGCATATATCTATCTTTCAAGGTTTACTTGGTATCACCATTTAAAGTTTTCCGAAAGTTTCTCAAAATTATGCATTATTTGGGAGTATTTTTTTATGAATACGCTATTGATTTTTATCCAATCAAATATGTCCTTCATACCCAGTATTTAATATAGAACGAAATTGCCTTTTACATCATTCAATTATGATGAATACATCAAAAGATTTGGCAGGTTGAAGATGAAATCGCACCAAAATCGAATTGCGTCTCCGAGCACGATACACAAACACCGATATGCCGACGCGCATCGAGATGTGACGTCACTGCGGAGAATTTTCATTGCATTTGCGGGATGGAAGTGTTAGAACTCGAGGGAATGATTGGAAATTGGAATAATGCAATTAATCGCAAGTTTCATTGAAAATGCAATCAACTAACTATTTCAAATGAAATTTCTTCGATGTCTTTGTTTGTTGATCCTGGAATATATCAATGAAGTTGTATAAATATGGATTTTAGTGCTAAGTATTTACGAGTATTTGTTAATAGAGAGTTCTAGAGATCTACTGAAATCTAATCTCTGTGAAGGCTTCAACAATCAACGAGACTAGTTCCTCACTCCTTCAAGTTTCTTGCCCAAGGCATTCCCTCTTTAGGCTCGCAATGCCAAGGTATTCCGTGACTAGGTGAATGGTTTTCTTCCTCCTCCCCACAGAACCTACACTCGTCAGTGTCCGATAATCCCATTCTCAACAGGTGCTTCCTGAGGCGACAGTGTCCTATAAAAAAGTCAGTGAGGAGTTGTAATTGCTTCTTACCAAGATCCAGATATTTTTTGGATCCTGATGTCTCAAAGTTCCGAAGGAATGATCCAACCCTGGGAGATTCCGCCAGAGTTTTTTCCTTTCGGCTTTCTCCTTCTCCAGAACCTCCTTCTTATAGGTACCTTTACATATACCACAGAAGGGTTCTGGGTCAGTGAAAAGCTATTATAAAATTCATGTTTTCGTTACTATATTTCGTCGGTGTATTTATCAGGAGCGGTTTTGTATTAGGGAAGCAGAGCTGTAGCATCCGTTGAATTAATCATTATTGTTCACATAGCAAAAATGATCAATTCTGCTTTTTCATCCAAGTAGTATTTTCAACAGTTGACGTCATACGACAGCACATATATAGGTACGTGAAATTCTTGATGATAAATCATTCACTGACATATTTTTTAGACTATTTCCATTATATTTAAATCTTCTGTTCAATATTTCGGTAGAACAATGTAGACTCTTTACTTTCAGCATCTTTCGTCACTCTTTGGAAATGTTTGTCATTTTTGACAGTTCGATAACTTTGATCTACTTTTGATTTTTTCAGCTGTTAAAATTTATTTGATATTTTAAATGCTGATAAATCTTACATTTGTAGCCCGATGTTTCTCATGTCAACAAACAGACGGTTGACTGATGGCATTATCGGTTATTGACATAAGAGCTGCTTCCTTCAATTTTCTACGTATCAGTTTTTCTTCTTCTTATATTATGGAAGGTCGCGAAGGTACTTCATACAAACAGTTTTTGGTTGGTATTTCAATAGTGACACCAATAGGATAGCTTTCATATTCCCATTCCTTTCAATTAATTATTAAATTTTTGAACAATTCTGGATCAAACATTGACAAAGTAGAAATAATTGAAACATAGATAAATTGAAAATAGTAGTCATCGAAATTAATACAATCTTCAATTTATAGGCTCACAGAACCTTCTCCATGCCTTATTAGGCCTGGTCAGTGTCCCATATCCCTCAGAGACAACATCCTATTGAAAAACTTCTACATTTAAAACCACTTGTAAGACTCTATCGAGTAATTATCCTACAGATGGTGACATCTAGTAGTGAGCAGTGTCAAAATGAGAAGTTCAATCATCACAGATCGCATGCTGAAAGCACTGATTACTTCCTCTTCACTCTTTGAGATGTTAGCAGTGGTCCTACATCAGGGCCTTCATGCAAGTTTCTCCGAGTGATGGAAACACCCAATTTTTGGCGGTTGTGAAGCCAAGTGATTTTAAGATGAAGAAAAAATGACAAACAAAAAATTCTTTGCCTTTAAGGAGGCTAACCTAACAAATTTTTGAAACATAGATAAATTGAAAATAGTAATCATCGAAATGAATACAATCTTCAATTTATAGGCTCACAGAACCTTCTCCATGCGGACTGGGATGATTTATTCAAGATGTTGTCAATGCGGGAAGAGACAGACCGGTTTCGGCCTTATTAGGCCTCATCAGTGTCCCATATCCCTCAGAGACAACATCCTATTGAAAACTTCTACATTTAAGACCACTTGTAAGACTCTATCGAGTATTATCCTACAGATGGTGACATCTAGTAGTGAGTAGTGTCAAAATGAGAAGTTCAATCATCACAGATCGCATGCTGAAAGCACTGATTACTTCCTCTTCACTCTTTGAGATGTTAGCAGTGGTCCTACATCAGGGCCTTCATGCAAGTTTCTCCGAGTGATGGAGACATATGACTGAATTGATATTAGGAAATTTACAGAAATCATGACGAAAAATCCACTTTGGTGTTTTGTGGAAAAAATGTAAGACGTTCAATAGAACAGTAGCTTGAAAACATCATATGAGAACATTGAATTTAAATAATGGTGAACAAAAAAGATCATACAGCACTAAAAGACCAGCAAGATCCACATGACCCTTGGTCTTTGACATCAGTTACGACTCCAGCTGTTCTCCAGTCAATTGAGGTGATATTGAGAGTGTTACCAGTCTTAGTGAATAATTTGCCATGAATCGATGGTTTTTGTTATCAGACCCTTGTTGACATAATTCAAGAATTCTTTTTTGGTCCAATCTGTGAATTGGTTGATTCCCTTGGTATAAGTGGTTTTTCCATGCTCGTACAAAGTGTTGTGATTTTCAATTTTCTGTAAGTTGTCCTTAAAAATTGCCAATCGTTTGTGTGACTCAATTGAAGATTTGTAGGTTTTTCCAAATTGCTCCTAAAATTATATGTCAATAAATTATTCGACAGATGATACTAGAATTTATGTATTTCATAAAACAATGTGTATGAATGGTTGATGACAACCTTCAACTACACTTGAGACTGAGGTCCAATCACGAAAACATAACAGGATTCTAAGATTGATGAACGAATCATTCAATGGAATCAGGCTGTTTGTATTCCGTATGAGTGTGGACCTTGAAATAAGCACTCAAGTTTTAGAAGTGCTGTATTTAACACATCATAAGAGCTATTCATTTGGTATAATGCTTCAGTTATGTTTATATTGCGTATATATGAGTACGTTTACAATATAAACTCTGATACTTAGTTTTATCGGTAGGCTGTATTATTTGTCATCGCCCCATATTTTGATAAATCTTATAGATTAATGTGGGATGAAAAAATTTTATTTCTGAAGTGACACCATAGCAGCTTTTCTTACACGTCATAAGAGTCAATAAGGTGACTGAGGTCCTGTCTTTGATGTAGAGATAAAAACCAATGCGAACGAAATAATAAGTTCAAGTTCAATATTGCGAACGGAAAAGAATCAAACTGAATACTTGGGAAATATTTCATCTATAGTATATGCCTGTATGTAGAACGCTATCATAATGATAATTTTTACAATTACTAGAAGAATTACCATCTGTGCATAGCCTGAATATAGCACATTTTTTACGAATTTCACAGCTCATCGTCCGATTAAATTGTTTATTTATATTAAGACGATGTTTCATGTGAAAAACTCATTTCGATATGACGCAGAAACAATAATATTTGTTTAAACAACGTGATCGTAGGTTTGTAAAGCTTATAGATCTACTAGATCGGGTCACCAGATCTAGACCACACTGAGGAGCTCCATAGACGTCTATACCATACAATATGCATTTTTCTGTCTTTCATAAAAATTTCCATTATACCACTTGTTCTGTAGAAAGAAAAGAAAACAAGAAACAAGAGAGCTTTAAAATGCGCTGATTTTGATGGGTATGTGATTCAAAACATTTGTCGCTGAAAGCATTCATCGCAAACTCAATGAGGTAGGCTAAAAAAAGAGAGCCTCGTTGAAGCTTTCACTGATATTGGATTTCATCAGATCTCTGGAACTGAAAGGCGAGATATGAAGAGTGTAGTCAGAACAGATCTTTAAGGAGGTACAATAGTTCTTGAGGTCGCAGTGAACTGTAACCCCCTCTTAAACTATAACTATTACAACCCAGGATAACATTTCATGAAATTGCTGATCAGCTATACAAAATATGAATATAAGATTATCCTGATCTAATATTCATTTCCCGCATTGTTATCATGTACTAGGGCGTTCAATATACGTATATGTATATTGAGCTTAACAAAGGAAACGAACGATTTTTGTCGAAATTACAATTTGTTCTTCAGTATAGTCCTTTTTTGCTGGATCCACTCAGTCCAACGATTTTTCAACATTGCGGTATACATTTTGAAGGGTAAGGTTTGTCGAAGTCCCAAAATATGCCATTCCCCCTCTTCAACCGTCTCAAATTTCTTTTCCTGGAACCATCTGTTCAAGTTTGGAAACATATAATAATCGCTTGGTTCTAAATCTGGAGGATGAGAAATCAATTCGAAGCGTAGTTCATTCATTTTTGCCATCGTTTTCACTGATTTGTGAGCTGATGCATTGTCCTGCAGAAAGAAGCATTTTTTCTTCGATAGATGTGTCCGTTTTTTGTGATTTCGTATTGCGATCGACCCAATAATGCCCAGTAATAGTCGCTTTTAATTGGTCCCCCACGTTCCGAATAGTCTATGAACAATACACCACTGCAATCCCAAAAAACAGACGCCATATAACCTTTCGGCCGATGGTTGAGTCTTTGCTCGCTTTGGTGCTATTGCACCCAGACCTACCCATATGTTTGCTAATTTTTTTGAGTCGGGTGTGTAGTGGTTGATCTATGTTTCATCAGTTGTTACCAATCATCAAAAAAAAATCATTTCGATTTTCGATTACGGTTTGAGAGGTCTAAACAATACTGAGAAGTGCGAACACGATCAAGTTTTTGATCGATTGTTAGCAAACGCGGCAACCATCTTCCGGTTAGCTTTCTCATAACAAAAGGATTATGCAAAATTGAAACCACCGACCTAGTTGAATATGCCTACGACCTCAGCTATCTCACGCACTTTTACTTTCGGATCATCCAATACAATATCGTGTATTTTTCCGATCATTTTCTCGGTAGTCACCTTTTTTGTACCGAGCTGGCAGTCTTCATCAAAATGCTCGAATGGCCACGTTTAAATTCAACTGACCACCATTTAGCTATTGCAAACGAAGGCGAACGGTTACCATACACAGAATCCAGTTCAGATTTGATTTCATCATTCGTTTTTCAGAAACATCACTGAGGTGGTTAGCTTTAGACACTCAAAACAAATAAACTCATTGATAAATTTGGCTAAAACTTTGACAGTAAGTGTTTGAAGTATGATAAATGTTTAAAATGAATTCGGTTCCTTGTTTGTGGCTCCACCTATTCGAAGGCTCACCATAAATTGAACGCCCGGGTAGATATGATAAAAAGAGCATACGCTACAAGTGCATAAAGTGCCTTTAAATCAATCACAACAATAGGAGCCCTTCAATCCGCGTCAGTTGTTCAAACTCGATGCGAGGTTTCTAAACTTTTGCATCAATTGATAATATACTATTTTATGGGACTCTTTAATGTATCATTTTGAGCCCTCAAAAATGAAAGAAAGATAATATGTTTGTTTATGTAGCAATCCACAGTTTCATTTTTGATCTATGTCAATGGTTTTATCTTATGTCTATACGATGAGAGTATTTAATAAGAACGTAATATCTCATGTATAATGAAATCACTTACCTGGTATAACTGCCATTTAAGCAGTACTTCATCATCGCTTATAGCATTTACATAGGTACTACCTTGACGAGAAGCCTCACTATTTTCTGAAGAACTAAACAAATCCAAAGTTACCTAAAAAGAACCTAAACATTTGAGAACATTCTATTGATCATTCTGATGCTATACAACCTCCGGACCGCGAACCACCAGTTGGGAACCACTGACATAGCCAATCACTACCACTAAAATTAGTGCGGAGACCTTCATTTCATATAAAGTACGAAAACAGAATAAAATTATCCCATAGGTACCGGTTTTAAATTCAGGGATATCTATTGAATTTAAGATTATTTATTGGTAATAGTCCTCAGATAAGACGAAATACTTTGAATTCTATCTGAATGGATCACTTCAGTCATCGTTATTTATGAATAATGTAACTAAGCAGAGAATAAAATTAATCTATTAAGATCGCCTAATATTAAACTTATACTTCGCAGCTAACCTCGTCTTCGTTCAAAGCAAAATGCGAGGAAGTGATATCAAACAGAGCATCAATGGATGGCCATTTCGTCTTTATTAGGACTCATCAGCATAGAAGAGCTCTGCATGATTTAAGGTATTCTTGGCCCTCAAAACAAAATGGCACCTTCTTTCAGGTTTTTTATACCGAAGACGCCTTATCTGGAAATCCACACAAACAACCTTCTTCTTATTGACCGAAGGGTACTTGCAGTTCACAAATTTTACATCTTCCGTCAACAACCTTAAATGCTCGGGATGTCTGTTATACATGCTGATGAGTCCTTATAAGGACGAAATGGCCATCCATGGCTGCTCGGATTGATATCACTTCCTTGGATTTTGCTTTGAACGAGGACGAGATCAGCTCAGAAGTAGGAGTTCAATATTGGTCGACTTTAATCGATTAATATTATTCTCTACTTATGTTGTTTATTTACTTCCATGGCGATATTACGCATGATGTCACTTATTAATCCTTCTTTCCACGAATTTCAAAACTTGGTCGAAGATGAATGGAAAATAAAGGTGAAGAAAACATTCTGGAAATTTTCTCTGTCATGTCTGAACCATAGTACTGATTCAGAATAATATTTGGTACAAACTGAAATTTTTGAGATGAAAATATAATATTCTTCATATTCCACTTTCATTTTCATATACAAGGCGTCCTAAGATGTTGGATTCAGCCATTATGACGGTTCTGAGACTAGGTTGAATGTTGAAATGAATAACTTCAAATAGCATCAAATACTAACAGTTCTTAGTATTTTAACACACAGAAATAATCATAAATCGAAAAATCGCATAATTATTATTTCTGTGTGTTGAACTGGTGTATAATGATAAGGAATTGTCTATCATATTTTTCTTTTTACAATGGAATTGTTTAGGGTAAAATCAAATAAAATGTATCCTGACGACGAAAGAAAAAAAGAGTGCTCCAAGAACTGAAATATCAGGAAACTTCCTAGAACACCGTAACACAAAGCCTCAAGATTGACTAGCCGAAGAGCAGAACGCTGCAATGGGAAACAAAACTGAGAGTCGACTCAAATTATACCCCGAAATCACGAAAACGGTCTGAACTAGCAGTAAGACTATTATCAATAAAGTAGTTGAAGATAAGAGGATGCGAGCTTCTTGTGAAAGTCACTTTGAAACACTTTTTTATATTTAAAACGAGTACCTACATTGGGGGAGCACCAACCACTCAACATGACTGAAGCTAAAGCTTGAAGTCATCTGCATAGACTAAGCTGAGCATCTCAGTAGAGATAGATCATCAATAAAAATTATGAACAATAATGTTTTAAGATTTGATCCCTGCGGTACACCAGATGACAGACAATATTCAGATTATCTGAAACCATTACAAGAAACTTGACTCATTCCGCCTTCCAAATAAGATGTCATCAGTCTTAATGCTAGACTGAGATTAAATAAATAAATTAAGCAGTATACTGTGATCAGTCGAGTCGAATAAGGCTCTTAAAGAGTCAGTGTAAATAACGTCGACCTAAGCTCCATCATCCAGTATCTCTGCGATTAACTGCGACAATGTTGCCAAATTTGTGACCGTTGAGCTGCCCCTCACAGCCCATGATTGTTTATACACTTACAGAGCAGTGAATGCCGCAATTTCTGATTAAATGTTTGGCAAATAAATATTCAGTTGAAAAGACTGGCTATGAGTTACCTACGAATTGAAAAAATAATTTCCAGTTTGAGTCCTATGAGGGCAAATAATGTATGTCTTTCCGTTTTCAATACCATATCCGAAAGCCAATACTCCATGGTTCAGCTGTTGACTATTACATGAGTACTTAATACCACATAATTCCACCCGTATACCACTTAACTATCTCAGTTTCGTCTATGGCAACAGATACTGGTTCTGCACTAGCAAGAGCTTGTTAGGGTCAGCCTTCATTGCCAGAAGGTATAGACATAGTGACATAATCAGATACCCTGGTCACAATCCTTGAGTGATCAGCTTGACAGTACTCGTCCACTGCTCTGGGGGGTATAAGCAATCATACCCTTACATAGCAATGGTTTTGATTAAATGATTGACAAATAAAGAGCTAGATATACAAAGTTGTTTCACATTCGCCTAGCTATGGGTTACCACGAATTCACGAAATGATTTCACTATAAATCCAGTTTGGGGTCTATGAGGGTGAATAATGTTTCTGACATTTATAATATAAAATGAGTAAATAATTCTTATTTATTCACAATAATTTAATCGCAACAGTTTCATAATACAGGGTATGCTGCCATGGATTCAATTCGACAAAGGTTGTAGTTCATTGGCAATCTGAAATATCCAGTTTCTCCCCAACTAGCACCCCACGAATTTTTGACGATGTAATGGCTTTGTCCATTTTCACTACCTTATTCGACAGCCAATACTCCGTGGTTCAGTGTTGACTATTACATGAGTAATCCCACATAATTCCACCAGCATACCTCTGAAGATCCTCTGTTGCGTCTATAGAAAGAGATACTGGTCCTACACTAGCAAGCGCTTGTTGAAGTGAGCCTTCTTGGCCAGATGGCCAGGAATAGTGCATAACCAGATACTTTGGGACAATCCTCTAGGGGCTAGCTTGACAGTACTCATCCACAGAGCTGTGCCGAAGTCTTGTGCTTAGTGCCCGTGAAAGCACTCGAAGCACTCTTGTGCTCGTAAGCACAGTGCTCGCGAGCACTAGAGGGAACCAGTGCTTAGTGCTTGGTGCTTCGCTAATTTTTTGAAAGGGCTTAGTGCTTAGTAAGTCGAAAAAGTGCTCCTAAGCACCGCAGTGCTCCCGAGCACATTTAGAAATTACCAAGTCCTTTATGGACTGGTCGGAACATAAAAATGACGAACTTTCGTCTTATTGGAATAGACAAAAATAAAAATTTTTTCGGTCAATCTTTAAGTTGATATATTTTCCTTCATTATAACTCTGGTGTTAAAAAAACGATCTCGCTGTATGTTATGGACTGAAACAAGTCTTTATATACCCATTATTTTGACACGGAGAAAAAATTGTTATGTGGAATGGCGAATTTTTTTTGGGAAGTTCTATGGAGCAATTCGACATTTTTTTGATAAACGGTGCAAGTTTCTATAAGGCTCTAGAAAGGGGAGTATACCAGACAGCCATGCTGGGTCCAACCACAGACTCGAAAATTACAGAACAATTCGAATGAAATGAATTCTGTAATCGAATAAATGAAATCTGTAATCAAATGAGATTTTAATCCTGTAATCGGCATGCTCACATGAAAAACATTGGCATAACCCCGATAGATGGCGATGAAAATTTGCGAGTGATCTGTAATTTTCGAGTCTATGGTTGGACCCAGTCAGCCTGTCTGGTATACCTATCTTTCTGGTGCTCTAGTTTCTATAATCATGCTTTCAAGTTTTTATTGGTTAATATATTTAAGTTACAGTCTGTTCTAGCTTCGCCACGAGAAAAATGTCAATTTTTTTTTGTTCCCAAGGCGTCATTTTTTTTCTATAACTTTTCGAATTTTATTTTCTGTTTCGCGACTAAATACTTTCCTTCCAATTTTTTTTCATATGCCGATATAGTAACTTAATGTTTGTCTATGAACGACAATGTCGGACTTGCTGAGAAAAAAAACTATTGTCAATTTCAATTAGACCCAGTTCAAAACACTCGAAAGAAAAAATCAAGGCATTAAAATCAAAACTTCAAACTAAGAGACGTTGGGATGGAAAGTACAAAGGTTCATTTTGAAAAGGGCTTTGTGCTCGGTGCTCGTGTAAACGAATTACTTTTCAAAAGTGCTTAGTAATCGCGAGCATTCCTCAAAAATTAAAGGCTTAGTGCTCGAGATTGCGGAGCACTTTTCAAAAGGGCTTAGTGCTTTGTGCTCGAAGCACTTTCCTTCAGTGCTCGGCACAGCTCTGCTCATCCACTGCTCTGGGGAGTATTAACACACATACCCCAACATAGCAGTGGTTCTGATTGAATGATTGACAAAAAAAAAGCTAGATATACAAAGTTGTTTCACATTCGCCTAGCTGAGTTACCACGAATTAACGAAATAGTTTCACTTTAAATCAAGTTTCGGGTCTATGAGAGTAAATAATTTTTCTGACATTTATGATATAAAACGAGTATATAATTTCATTTTTTTATAATAATAAATCACAATATCTTTACATTACAGGGTAAGCAGCCATGGATGCAATTCCACAAAGGTTGTAGTTCATTGGCAATCTGAAATATCCAGCTTCACCCCAACTAGCACCCCACGAATTTTTGACGATGTAATAGCTTTGTCCATTTTCACTACCATATCCAACAGCCAATACTCCGTGGTTCAGTTGTTGACTATTACATGAGTAATCCCACAGAATTCCACCAGCATACCTCTGAAGATTTTCAGTTGCGTCTATAGCAACAGATACTGGTCCTACACTAGCAAGAGCTTGTTGAAGTGAGCCTTCACTGCCAGAAGGAATAGTGACATAACCAGAGACCCTGGTGACAATCCGTGAGGGGTCAACTTATCAGTACTCGTCTACTGCTCTGTTAGAGTATGAAAAATCATAACCTTATAGAGCTGTATACAATCCAATGTTGACAAATTAATAGTTAGATGAATATTGGTTACTACGAATTAATGAACTAATTTCATTTAAAATCACTTTCGTGTCTGTGAGGGCAAATAATGTAGCTGATAATAATCATGTTTTCAGTTGGGGCCTATGAGGCCAAATAATGTAGCTGACATTCATGATATGAAATGAGTAAATAATTCTAATTTCTTCACAATAATTTAATCACAACAGTTTCATAATACAGGGTAAGCTGCCTTGCATTCAATTCCACAAACGTTATAATTCATTGGCAATCTGAAATATATATCTGCACCCCAACTAGCACCCTGCTACTGGTCCTACATTAACAAGCGCTTGTTGAATTGAGCCTTTATGGCCAGAAGGAATAGTGACATAACAAGATACTTTGGGACAATCCTTGAGGGGCCAGCTTGGCAGTACTCATCCACTGTTCTGGGGAGTATTAAAACTCATACCCTTACAGAGCAGTGGTTCTGATTAAATGATTGACAAATAAATAGCTAGATATACTAAGTTGTTTCACTTTCGCCTAACTATGGGTTAACACGAATTAACGAAATAATTTCACTTTAAATACAGTTTGGGGTCTATGAAGGTAAATAATATTTCTGATATTTATAATATAAAATGAGTATATAATTTCACTTCTGTATATTAATTAATCACAATAATTTTACATTACAGGGTAAGCAGCCATGGATGCAATTCCACAAAGGTTGTAGTTCATTGGCAATCTGAAATATCCAGCTTCACCCCAACTAGCACCCCACGAATTTTTGACGATGTAATAGCTTTGTCCATTTTCACTACCATATCCAACAGCCAATACTCCGTGGTTCAGTTGTTGACTATTACAAGAGTAATCCCACAGAATTCCACCAGCATACCTCTGAAGATTTTCAGTTGCGTCTATAGCAACAGATACTGGTCCTACACTAGCAAGAGCTTGTTGAAGTGAGCCTTCACTGCCAGAAGGAATAGTGACATAACCAGATACCCTGGTGACAATCCTTGATTGGTCAGCTTGGCAGTACTCGTCCACTGCTCTGTAGGGGTAGGATTGTTCACTCATAATTCCATAATACCTGACATAGTCGAAGGCTGCTGTCATTAACCCTCCATTACAACCGTTGTTGCCGAAGTTTCTTGAGCAGTCCATAAGATTTTGTTCACTAAGGGATACAAGGCTGCCACGTCTGCCTAATTGTCCTTCGATTGCACCAGTCTAGAAGATTTGAAAGATTAGGATTGAGCCATATCGAGTTTATAGCATCTGAATGAATGTTTATGATTATTATAGTATTTCAATATCATCTCAAAAACTATTCATTTATTTCCTGGCATGGACTTCATTCAATTTTGATCTAACCAAACCCTATTGTAAATAATTTTCAATATTTGTTGACGTGACATTTTTGACCATGGACTATTTCCATCATACTCACGCCCTCTGTTCAACGGTCTGGCCAGCATTCCGGAAAACATTTTGTTATCTTAACTCTCAGAAAATCAACTGTAGCCACTATTTGAAATGTTTATCATTTATTCACCGTTCTATTAAAATCATGGATGACTTGGATCAATGTATTTTGGATTGAATCAGTTGTAAAAAATTCATTTGAATTTTCTCAGCCTGAATTTCATTATTGGAGCTCAGATATTTTCAATATCAGCAGACGGCAGCAAGCAGGTTGACTGCTTGACAAGAAAGTTTCTGCCTTTAATTTCCCACGTCTACATTTTTCTTCTTTCGATAATATCAGAGAACCTTCCCTCCATGAAATTCTTTGAGGCAATAGAGCCTATATTGAAGATTCTTAACGTCCTCTAATGTTCGAATCAATAAACATAAAAACTAACCGAACTTGGAGATACTCATAGAAGTCAAAGCTTGTCTAACACATGCTGAATGGAGGCCACAATATTTTGTAAGGTAAAGCTTCGTTAATATCGAAAGAAGATGAACCCAACGTAGCAATTGAAATAAAGCAGCTTTTATGGGGTAATGCTTCGACGATATCGAAGGAAGATAAATTAAGTTGTAGAAATTTGAAGAAGCAGCTTTCTTGTCAATAACTGAACACTTTTCTTAGAAACTTTATAGGTTTTCACTCCCAGTCTCTGAAACATAAATAATTAAAAAATGTTTGATTAAGGTGAAGTGCTCCTGCGAAAATCTTTGCACTTATTTGTCAGGAGCAAATTGGTCTTGAAAAAAATTGTTGCCTAACAGTAAAACTGAAAAATGAAATAAATTAAAAGGATATTGTAACTTTTCGGTGGCTATATCAGACACCTTCTTGAAATAGCCACCGAAACGTTACAATATCCTTTTAATTTATTTCATTTTTCAGTTTTACTGAAAAAAGGATTTGTAACGTTTCGGGGGCTATATCAGACACCTTCTTGAAATAGCCACCGAAACGTTACAATATCCTTTTAATTTATTTCATTTTTCAGTTTTACTGTTAGGCAACAATTTTTTTCAAGACCAATTTGCTCCTGACAAATAAGTGCAAAGATTTTCGCAGGAGCACTTCACCTTAATCAAACATTTTTTAATTATTTATGTTTCAGAGACTGGGAGTGAAAACCTATAAAGTTTCTAAGAAATGCAGAATCCTCCCAGAATACATTTCAATCGATAACTGAACACTCAGGTAACCGTCTGTTGATATCAGAATCGTCTGGGCTCCAATAAGAAGGTACCTTCAACTTAAGAAAAAAAGAAAAATCAAATGAACATTCGTCAACTGAATACATCAAAAATAGATCAATTTTATTGATGGTTTTCTAACAATTGTCAAAAATTACATACCATTTCAAATCGTAACGAAAGTAACTTTTTGAGTATTCAGAATACAAAGTTTTTTCCTGAAAAAGTGAATAAAATGGAAATAGACAAAATCTATAATTTGTGATCTTTGTTGACTGAAAATTCACTCAGCTTAACTAGACATTCAAATAAATTTTGTCCTAACGATACAAAGCCAGAATTATGTATGGGAATAGATGAGAAATTATTACGTGCATTTAATATTGCTTTTTTTCAACCACGAGATTGAAACACTGTTAATGACATCAAATGTTGAAATCGATAACTGTAGCATGAATTGAAAATTAACTCACAGCGCTGAAAGACCAGCATGATCCACATTGTCCTTGATTCTTAACGCCAGTTACAGCTCCTGCGTTCCTCCAGTCAATAGAACTCAAATAAGTTGGTTTGATGTTACCGGTTGCGTTGAAAATTTCACCACTCACTTCTGGTTTATCAACAAGACCCTTATAACGTATTGCAAGAATTCTTCCTTGCTCCAATCAGTGAATTGATTGATTCCTTCAGTGTAGGTCGTTTTCCCTTGCTCGTAAAGAGCGTTATGGGTCTCAATTTCTCCAAGTTTTCTCTGAAAATGGCCAAACGTTTGCGAGATTCTACAGGCGATCGGTAGGTTTTACCGAATTGCTCCTGGAAATTAAAATTGTTTGTAATAATAATAATAATAATAATAATCTTTATTGATCCTTTGGGACACTACAATGTGTATAGGATAAGTCAAAATAACAATATCAATACAATCCTACTTACAAAGATGTTAAAGAGTCAGAAAGGAACTCCTCAACCGAATAAAAGCATTTTCTTAGTAACAGCTCCTTGATTTCTTTTTTGAAAATTCGTTTGTTCAGAGATTTGAAATAAGGAGGTAAATGGTTGTACAATTTTATGCTCCGATACATTGGGGATCTTTCGAAACTGTGAGTCCGGTGTTTAGGAAACAGAAGCACCTGTGTATTGCGAGTTCTATGTTCATGCGAACTACCAAGTTTTTTCCAAGTAGTCTCATTATCTTTCGCGTATATGAGACATTTCAATATATAGATACAAGGCAGTGACAGTAACCTATTGGCAATAAATACAGGTTTGCATGATGCCCGATAATTCATATCAAAAATCAGACGTATTACTCTTTTTTGTGCAACAAAAACTCTAGAGAAGGTCTCCCCAGAGCAAAACATAATATGTCATGTGACAGTGAACAAGGCTGTAATAAATATCAATAAGAGAACTAGGTGGTAAGGAACTTTTGAGTCTATTTATAGCGAAATAAGAACTATTTATTTTTTGCATAAGACGTCAACGTGAGTTGACCAATTAAGACTTTGATCCATATGGATCCCCAGGAATTTAGTAAAATCTGATGGAATTATAGTTGTACCCAGACAATCTATTTTCAAAAGTCCTTTTCCACTGTTTCTCAAACCGAAATACAGGCAGGATGTTTTGCCTATATTTACAACTAAATTGTTACGACGGCACCATGATGTGAATTCTGCCATAATTTTTTCACAAGCTCTATGGAGCTTATCACAACTTCGTGCCACGATGATGACAGACGTGTCATCAGCGAATAATATGAGCAATAAGCAGGATAAATGAGGAGGGAAGTCATTTATAAACAACAAATAAAAGAGGTCCTAATACAGAACCCTGTGGAACACCCATATTCATATTAAATTCCCTGGAATAACATTTATCATTTTTTACTGACATAGTCTGTGATGGAGATAACTACGCAGCCAATCGGAAAAAATTCCTCTGAAACCTAAGTTGTAACATTTGTCGATAATAAACTGAAAAGATAAAGTATCAAAGGCGCAAGAAAGATGTATTTAAAAATATTTCTGTATTTTACTGAAACTCTTGTACTGAGCATATATTTCTTCATAGGTACAAAATCCAAGATATGAGTGGTGAATTTTACTGAATGAATATTCTCTTGATGCATAATTTTTATAATGGGGTTCAACACCAGAATAAAAAATTGTAACAAAAATTACATAAGAAATAAAATGTTGAACTATAAAGTGTGTTTTCAAGATGTTCTAAGAAAATTTATACGGATTCATTATCATCTATGAGTATTATTAAGACTTTAGAAGTTTATGAATTGCAGAGAATTATTTAGACTTTATAATGCAGTCGAATTGTGCTTTTAGCAGGAAAGTTTTGGGGTAGTTTAGATTTCTTTCATTTTTATGTTTTTTGGGGTGCTGAATCCGAATTTGAGGTTTGCTAACAAAATTTCCAGACGGAACATAGAAAAAAATACAAAAAAAGAATGAAAATCTCATTCTTGGTCAGTTTTTGCATATAACTCTGACACTATCAACTTTTCCTGAAATACCTTTCCATACAAAATGAAAGTACATAAAATTTCCTACAAACTGTACTACCACAGCTTGTTTTGCGACAAACCGTTCTGGTTCAAATAATAGTTGAAAATGAGGTATTTTCTATGACTCAATAAATGAAAAAAAAATTAATTCTATGGTTCCGATGATGCGATCCTCTTGAAATTGTGCATGAACATTCAGTATATCAGTCGCGATTCACAAAAAAAAATTCAATCGAATCGTACATTTTGTTATGGAAATATAAAGATTCTTCTTTTCAATATTCCAATTGAATTTTCTATGGTTCTGTTCACACTATGGTCACACAATTTTGCATAAGGCTTATTATGAGCATCTTGCATTTGGCCGCAACATTTCATTTCGATTGGTCTCGTTTTGTCTGAGATATTGAGGAACAAAAATTTAGAATGGCCTTGTTTTATGAAACAAAATACGGCCATTCAAAATGTTTGTTTCTCAATATCTCAGACAAAATGAAACCAGTCGAAATGAAATGTTGCGGCAATATGCAAGATGGTCATAGTAAGCTTCATGCAAAATTGTGTGACCATAGTGTGAGCAGAACCATAGAAAATTGAATTGGAATATTGAAAAGAAGAATATTATATTTCCATAACAAGATATCCGATTCGAGTTAAATTTTTTTGTGAATCGAGACTGATATACTGAATGTTCATGCAGTATTTCAAGACGTTCGCATTATCGGAACCACGGAATTTAATTTATTTTCATTTATTGAATCATAGAAAGTACCTCATTTCAACTATACTTTGAGCCGGAACGGGTTGTTGCAGAACAAGCTGTGGTGATACAATTCGTAGGAAATTTCACGTACTTTCATTTTGTAAGGTTGTTCACGAAAAGTTGATAGTTTCCGAGTTATAAGCAGAAAACTGCCAAAGAATGAGATTTTTTCTCTTTTTTTGTATTTTTTCAATGTTCCCTCACGAAATTTGTTAGCAAACCTCAGATTCGGATTCAGCACCCCAAAAAACATAAAAAATCGAAAAAATCAAAACTACCCCAGAACTTTCCTGCTAGGGGTTCTTTTGAGCACAAATTGACTGGACTATTAATCCTACTCAGAAATTTCATTATCTTTGTTTATGAAACAGAAAAATAGAAACTACGAATTTT
The DNA here is from genome assembly GCA_013421045.1 of Propylea japonica. Taxonomy (NCBI): domain Eukaryota; kingdom Metazoa; phylum Arthropoda; class Insecta; order Coleoptera; family Coccinellidae; genus Propylea; species Propylea japonica. The sequence continues at coordinate 32,525,719 of CM024247.1, forward strand.
GGAGTCACCAATAAGATGTCGAACGGAGTAATTAAAATCAAATTCGGAGGACTACCTTCGAAAAAATGAAATTGTGATAACAGCTCAATCACTCGAATTGGCAGAAGTAATCTACAGTGCTCGTAAATATTATGGAATACATTCATTTGCTCAGATGAAAAGTATTTGGCAACAAAATCCTGAAACAGGTCAATTAGACTACAAACGAAAAAAGATACAATTCCTAAGATTTTCCAAGTTTGACTGAAGTAGAAGTCTGATATAGACACCGAAACGTAACGTTATACCTTTAATTTATTTTCTTTTTCAGTTTTACTGTTAGAATTTTTCCAAAACCAATTCGCTCCTGACAAATTAGTGCAAGGATGTACTCAAGAGCATTTCATATTAATTGAATTTTTTTGATTGTTTCTGTTTCAAAGACTGGGAGTGAAAACCTAAAAGAGTTTTTTAGAAATGCAGAATCTTCCCAGATTATATTTCGATCGATAGGTGTATTTTTGTTTCACTTGTATTAAATTTTTATGTATTTCGAAGAATTTTTGTTGCACCCTGTGCCATCCCCATCAACCCTCTAAAGTTTCTGAGTAGAGGTAGTGGTTCATGTGGTACTTTTTTGGCAGGGTCTTCGTATTTTCTTTACATGGGTGCAAAAATTTTCAAAATTTTTTTTTTAAATTAGTTCAAAGATGTTTTCAGTATTTGCACTTTGTCATGGCTCATTTACTTTGAAACGATGGTAACCGGTGAGATTTAACACCGAATGAAAGTCGAATATTACAGTTTTGTTCATGCACAATTTTAAACTTATTTCAACCCCCTCACTAGAAAAATTAGAATGTGTAAGTCACTACGCTTCAGTTATGATCTTAAATAGGTACGTAATTAGTCCGTTATTATTGAAATATATTATCGAAATTTTTGATATTTGTATGATCGTTCTTCCGATATGAACAAGCCCACAAAGCTTTTGACTTCACATCAGGGCTTACTTGAATTTCATAGAAAATGCATGGTAAATTTCCAAGCTCTTTTACATCAAGACTAGGCCAATATTCATGTAGGACATAATAAATCATAGGAACTTACTTGGTATGTTTGCCACTTTTCCAAAACTTCGTCGTCAGTAATGGCTGATACTGAACCGATCACCACTAAACAAATAAGTGCTAAGACTTTCATCATGGAGTTTCTTGAATGCCGAAATATAATAATTGAATAACGCTCAGGCTTAATATTGAAAATGGGATCACGAATTTAGGCTTTTATATACCTATTGATGAAAAAGAGAAGATAAGATACTTCTACTAAGCCCATTTTTATCCAAAATTCCATTGATTGTATTGTATTTTTGTGCAAGGATAAAAATACTTTCGGATAAATTATTCATAAAATTTGAGTCAACAGTAAACGTTTAGTCGGAAATCAATTTTATCTTTACTGATACTGAGATGAAAATAGATTTCTCTAGGACGATTTAAAAATCTCAATGCAATTATTGCACTTGAAAATCGACAGTAAAAATGTTTGTTTTACCTAGATATTATCTTCAATAGCGATTGAAAGTTTCCGAAAATGCATGAATCCAAAAACACTGAAACTTTTTTAGGGATATTTCATTGTTTTCCATTGATGAGCATGATTGTTTTTTCAGATGCAGATATTTTCGATATTTTGGGTATTCATGTTTTCAGTTTCCTATGGTTTTAACAGCCTCTCTTCAGACTGACCTGAGGTATAGTTGTTTCGACGATATCATTTTAACCAACAGAGGGCGAATTCGACAATTTGAAATGAAGTTTATTTCAAATTAAGCAATTTTTGAGAATATAGATGACTCACTGAATTCTTTTGAGTATTTTTTGACAGTTGAGAAGTGTGAAGTATGAGATTTATAAAAATGCACGTACGTACATACACGATACAACAACGGGTTCGAATTATCGAAGTAGCTTATGAAAAGCAGCGGTCCGTAAAAAGCGTTTTTAGAATTTTATGTATACCATAATCCTTCCACCATCGGATGGATTCAGTCCATGCTGGAGGTACGGAAGGCCACGGCGGATCTTGGAGGGGTGTCGGTCACGGTCACTACGGAGAGGGGATGGCCACAGGGTGGAGTTCTGTCTCCTCTTCTTTTCTGGTGTCTTGTGGTTGACGAACTATTCAGAAGATTAGCCGAGCAAGGTTACAGCTGCTTTGGCTATGCAGATGACCTGGCTGTTATAGTTAGGAGAAAGTTCGAAGGTACTACTTCAGAGCTGGCCCAAAACGTCATTGATATCATCAATCGGTGGTGTCAGGAGGAGGGCTTTAACGTCAATCCAACCAAGACGGTTATTGTTCCATTCACACGTCGTAGTAAGCTAACTCTTGTAGCACCGGTGTTGAAGGGAATATAACTAGAGTTTTCCGATGAGGTCAAATATTTGGGGGTCACCCTGGATAAGAAACTCTATTGGAACTCTCACCTTCATAAAGTGATTGCCAAATCTACAGCGGCGTTTTGTATATGCCGTAAATTTTTTCGCAAAACTTGGGGTCTGAAGCCTCGTATGATCCACTGGATCTATACGACGGTGGTAAGACCTGTTATCACATATGCCTCTTTAGTTTGGTGGACTTAAACTGAAGAAAAGACAAGCCAGCAGAGGCTGAATAAGCTTCAAAGACTGGCTTGTCTAGGCATTACAGGAGCTGCGTATACAACTCATACAGCTGCAGTAGAGGTATTAATGGATCTCACCCCGCTGCACATTAATGTTAAAAAAGGTCTAATGAGTGCCCTAAGAATGGACGAAATAGTGCCTGGCAACCGAGGGATTCCATGCCAATCGAGTATGACCTTGACGCCAACTACGAAATGATCATAGGTGATCGCCAAGAAAGTGTGGGAGGTTTGTCTCGACTCCGTAAAAACCATCTCAGATGGGTCCCTAAGGGAACGAGGAGCAGGCATAGGCATATACGGTCCCAAATACAGGGAATCGGAGCCTTTGGGAAAGCCAATAACAACGCTCCAAATTGAAATTCTGGCCATAGAAAGATGCGCCCAAGTCTGTCTGCCCAGACAGTACAAGGGAGCCAGAATTTGCATTGATAGTCAGATGGCACTGAGGCAGCTTGTGGCCGTTGATTGTAGATCAAGGACCATTTGAAGCTGCAAACAGTACCTCAAAACACTGGCGGAGTACAACAAGCTAGTTTTAGCTTGGGTACCTCTGTCCACCAGAACATTGAAGGAAATGGGAGAGCTGATACCCTTGCAAAAAGAGGAGCAAACACACCCTTCACCGGACCCGTGCCCTCCTGTTGGGTATCACCTACACTGATTAGGGCAGACGTCGACGTTTGGGAAAAAAGGGAGAAACACTCTTACTGGATAAACACATCCGGTCAAAGACAAGCAAAGAGACTACTTGAACCTTTCAAAGAGAAGGCTCAACAAGCTCTATCGTGGTCAAAAAACGAGTTAAGGCTGCTAATCGGCCTTCTCACATGGCATTGTCCCGTGAGATATCACCTACACAAGATCGGTTAAAGAAAAACTCCAACATTTGTAGGTTATGTGAATCGGCCACTGAAACCACCGAGCACATACTATGCCAATGCACTGCGCTGGCGCAAACCAGACTCACCTTACTAGGTGGCGCGTTATTAACGCCAGCCGACATAAGAGCGAAGTCTCCTAAGGAAGTAACCAGCTTTGCTAAGGAGGTTCGATTCCTGGAAAAAACGTAGTTTTAGTATGGTAACGCACACCTTATTGGTCGCAGTGTAAAAGGGTTATCAACGTGCCGATCGACCACTATCTAATCTAATCTAATACCATAATCTTCCATCTAGATATTGATTTGGTTAGTGCAAGTGTTGCAGAAGACCCTGAATTATCCATAAGGCGATGTTTTCAAGTTGGACTTGGTAGGTCCACATATTCTACACAGAGATTTAGTTCTGATCTGAATACATATAAGATTCAAATAACACAAGAACTGAAACCATTAGATTATTTAAAATGTCGTTTAACTGTCAGTTTCATCAATGAATAATTAGCAGATAGCAAAAGATTTGGCCACGAAGATCATGTGATATGACACCGTTGGACTAATTTCTTTGGGGTTATGTGAGAAGCCACAAGACACAATCTATTCCTGAACTAAAAGATTAAATAATTCGCGTGATGAATGGGATAGAGCCTCAATTATGTCAAAATGTTATTGAGAATTTTAACAAAAGAGTGGACGTCTGAAGCGCTGCGAAAGGAGGTCTTTTGTCAGATTTATTTTTCGTAGGTGCATAAATGTTAAAACTGATATTTCAGTTCCTGAAAGTTTTAAAAAAATAATACTAATTATGTGTTTTATTTATTCCTTAAGAAATTGGAAACACCTTTTAGTTTCTTCGCAACGAATAAACTGAATGAAAAATTTTGCACCGAGTTAATAATAAAACAGGATGAAATGTGATTGCCATAGAAAATATTTCCATTCTGGTATGAATCTTATGGTATAGTAATACAAATTCATCATAATATTTCCTAGAAAATTAACAAATCTACTTATACAATAATGAATTTAAGTTCAGGGTAATGTGAGTGGTTTTTCGAAGAGTAGGTACTATATTCTGTATTATTTGGGATTTATTTATTTATTTTATTTATTTTTTCACCAATGTAAAGTAGGTTTAGAGATATACAGGATGTTTCCTAAACATGCGGCCAAAATTCAGGGGGTTGTTCCTTGGACTATTTTAAGCATGTTTTGTACCCTGATGATTTTTGAAAAACCTCTTTGTTTCGAAGATACAAGGCGAACAACATTTTTCATATTTTTAAAATTAATAATAGTTTAAATAAAAATGCGTACTGCACTGTGTACTAAGTAGGTACAATTTATTTTTAAAATTGTTTAACAACATTCCAATTACTAAAAACGGCCAGTTTTTTGACTTAAAATTGATAAGTTCAGATGGTAAAGGAATACAGATTAAACACGGTTTTCATTTGAATTCGTTTTTTTGGCTAGAGGTGGTCATTTTCAACAGTTTTTGTAGGTTAAGTTAAATTTTCATGTAATTTTTCATAATAAAATGTTATTATCTAAAATTTTGTTTTCCCTGTATCTTCGAAACAAAGAGGTTTTTCAAAAATCATCAAAGGACAAAATGTTTTTAGAATAGTCCAAGGAACAATCCCCTGAATTTTTGCCGCATGTGTAGGAAACACCCTGTATATGTGTAAAGTATAAAGATTATATGCATGCCTGCTAACCTCTCTTTCTCGACGATCTCCTATGACCACTTTATGGATTGCGTCAAGGTTCTACTGAATATGCATTGAATCTCTCTATGGTGTGGAAAATTCACTGAGTAATTCAAGAATTCTCCTATCTCATATTCTACTTCCTGATCCAGAGGGCATCTATAGATCTCCTGTTACACGTACATGTGAATATTGATAAAAATGCTTCATTCAATGAAAGATAACGAAATAGTGATGATAGCAATGAAAAATGTTATATTTTGCTCTTAATCAAGGAAGACCATTTGGATATCAATTTTTTCGGAATAATTCCCCCTTTGTAACTATACGAGACTGAACTCATTGAACCGGCGTAAAAACCAACAAAATCTTGTATGAGCAACTTCTGTAATGAGCAGACAGTTTTGTGTCACCATAATAAAGATTTTTTTCACAAAAATGTATTTATGCAGTTCTTGTATTGTATTACAATGGACCCGAGAAGCATTAGTCATAAAACTTTTCTGTTTCCAAATTTATCTGTCATGTAGAATATACCTATATAAGAAATTGGAAAAACAATTGGTTCAACAATACACTACCTAGGTTTTCAATTTTTAATTTTTTTGTTCATTTACATATAAAAGCTTTTGATCTAATAAGTTCTTAATTCTAAAATTCGAAAAAAATGGTTAATGAGTTTCTGAGTTCTCATTTTGTAATAGAGAAAAAATATTGTTCTTTTTGAAGACTTATGCGTAAATGCTTTGAAATTGCGCATATACATCGCAAAGTCTGAAATATAAAGGTATAACCTAAATCATATGAATTGTGGTGGTAGGTATAAAATTATCAACAACAACTTCGTCAATTCAAGAAAATTTTTACACAGAAACAAGAACATTTGACTTCAGTTATTTCAACAACTTACAACAATGAATTAAAATAATCACTTGAATAAAAGTAAAGAATTGTAAAAATGAGCCATTTGAAGTAACCACTTAACACAAGTGTAAAAAATAGCCATTGAGTCGACGCTACGAGTCTCAACGTTGCAAGTGCTAAGCACTTTTTACATACACGTGTTATCATTCTTTCACTTCAAAATGCTGGAGCTGAATTTCAGAGAGATTTCGTTTCTGTTATATAAAGCAATATTGTCATGAACAGAGCATTCTTTGAGAACTCAGTTCATCATAATTGTACTTATCTACAAGGTGTCCCGTAAATACCACGCGAAAGTGACACTGGAGATAGATTGACATTAGGTCTTTCAGATAGCATCAACATGACCTCAGTAAAAGTCCGCTGGTTTTCGAGATATCACCACTTTTGCAAACAAAAAATGAAAGGGAAAGTGAGATAAAAGAGAAAGAAGAGCAAAAATAATGGTGTTTGAAACGGTAGCGAGGAAAGAATATCAAGCAACATGTAATTTGGCAACAGGTGACACTTGTCCATTTTTCTTAATTTTTAATTATTTCGGAATAAACACATCACTCGCGACAAAATTATAATTTCTAAGGTTTTGACATAAAAAATTGGTAGTGTGTATCATTTTGAAAAGTGCTGGAAATAGACCAGTTTTTACGATTATTTGTCAATTCAGTCTTATTTTTTTCACATCAGTCAGTCAAACTTAAGTTAACGTTTTAACTTCGTCATAAAATACAACAAGTTAGACATTTTTTTAAAAGGATTTTGTTCTAGTTCTCGGTGAAGTTATTACTTCATTGTTTAAAGCAACTATTCAGGGTAGCCTAGGTAAAAAAAAACACGAGTTTGAAAACCGAAAATTGGATATTTTTAAAAAAAACACAAAAGTGGTTATATCTCGAAAACCAGCGGACTTTTACTGAGGTCATGTTGATGCTATCTGAAAGACCTAATGTCAATCTATCTCCAGTGTCACTTTCGCGTGGTATTTACGGGACACCCTGTATATTTGAATTCTGATCAGCACTATTCGAAACAAGGCGTGCTTTAATCTTTCACACACTTTGCAGTTTAAAAAATAAAGATTATTACGGAATTATAGAAAACATTTTTTATAGTCGTTGGAGATCGTTCATGTCATATACATCTACGCTAATAAGTTAAATATTTTTTCAGAGGTATGGGTACGAAGCCAAGGATGCTATTCCACATTTGTTGTTGTCATTTCTTGGCAATTTGAAATATCCTTCTTCTCCCCATTGCTTACCCCATGAGTTCTTCACAATGTAATAATCTTTTTGGTTCTCACTGCCCAAACCAACAATCAAAACTGCCTGATTAATGGAAGCGTTCTTACACACATGGTCTTCCAAAATACCTTGCTTGTACCTTTGTAAACTCTCGGTGATATGAATAGCTGCAGAAATTGGTCCTCCTTTAACAATTGCTTCCTGAAGGGCATCTTCATCATTGTGGGGTATTTTGACGAATCCTGAAATCCTTGTTATTCTCCTGGAAGGGTCGGCATGGCAGGAACCTTCGGCATTAATGTTAGGGTATACTACTTTACTTTGAATTCCATCTTTTTGGACGTAATCATAAGCCATCTCCATTGAGCCTTCTCGACAACCTGACGTAGCCGAGCAGTCGATGAGATTCTGTTCGCTAAGAGTAATTAGACTTCCTGAAGTCCAATTTGACCCTCTAGAGCTCCTACCTGTAATATAAATTTTTATTGTTGTTGTTTATTTGAATCGTTGCAATTTTGCCATCTTTTATTAACAAGTGATAAATTGAAGCGCTTAGATCAGAATATGGACCATATTTTATTTTTTGGCCGTCATATGCCAACTTTGGCAGAAGCAAAGGTACTTATGGGTGAGTAAATCACGATGGGTGTATATTATTGAAATAACCTTTTTTTATTTGAATGGTTTGCTTTTGATCTTAAAAATTTAACGAAATCGAAAAATGTCATTTCTACATGTTTCACAAATGTGCTTTCAATATGGATAACCTTATAAACTGAATTTTTTTCAGATTCAAAATGATTTATTTATAGAAAACAAAGAACCAATTTTCGGAAATTCTTATTGAAAGCAGAAACTTATTCGCGTAAAAGACAAATATATACTAGGCTTTATGCGCTCTGCAGGGGCACATAATAAGCCTATCCGTTTTGAATAATTTCGTGCTCCTGAGTAACTCAAAAGCTCGATATACGGCTTGCCATTGGTTGCGCTTAAGCACTGGAACAGCTGAGGAGCTCGAAACTCTTCAAAACGAATACTATAATTGTAACCTCTCATGTCTTTGCAAAAAAAACCATCACAACGAATGCAAAAAGCATCGTCATTTTCGGGCGTGCACCAAAAATCCTCTATGTATATCTTCTTTTCATCTGGAATAAATTATTTCTGCTCTTCTCCTAATTCGCAGGGTCCATATTTCGAACAAGTAGGTGGCACAAACACCAAATTTTAAAATATGTGTTCACTTTTTTTCTTGGAAAGTAATGAAAAAATGTGTTATAAAATATTTAGACACAAAATTTTACTGCAGAATTTGGCATCGATTATTGGCATAAGTACTGCTCAAACTGAGAATCAGTTTACACAATAAAAAACCTACAACGACCACGACTTCATCAAATGCGTTATACCTACTACCTTACAGCGTCCCATTTTTATTAACTGTACATAACAGTGTAGAGAAAGAGTCTAAGTTAGGTTTTAGGATCAATATTGAGAGATGGTACTGCTTATATCGCTAGAATTTAAGGGAGCTCATATTTCTCACATGGCCCATATTACACCTTTTTGTCTACAGTTTATGTGAAAGAAATATTCTTTGCCTATTTCGAGGCATCTATCCACGACGATGAGGATAACATTTCAACATTTGGCAAATGAAACAAAACATTCGAATGAATTCACAAAAAATCTCTACATCCTCTATCTCATACTTAAAACTAAAATTTTTCACATCATTAGTTGCTCATCGTCACAATGTTTTCTTTAAAATCTGTTGAATTTGGCGCTATTGTTTCCATTAAATCTATGTTTTGCTCAGATATCGGGATTTGTCCTATTATAGTTACTAAGATCATTACCTCCAAATTTTAAATGGCACTTGAGATTAATACCAAATATATAAATGCAGAATCTCAGCACAATCGGAATAATATTCTAGAGAATTATTCAAAAAATAAAATATGTAAAAATAAATAATTAAAAATTTTTTAATTCTGTGGTTCTGATGATGCTATCCTCTTGAAATCTTGCATGAATTCAGTATATTAAGAAATGAAAATTCATGCGTTTAAGAGTAACGCAGGTATAATATAAACAATGAAAGCAGAGAATAATATTAATTGATTAAAATCAACCAATATTAAACCCATACTTCGGAACTAATCCCGTCAACGCACAAAGAACATGCATGGTGGTAATATCAAACGGAGCATCCATAGATAGCTATTTCGCCCTATTTGGGGCTCATCAGTATGGAGGAGCTCAGTCTGAAAGGCATTCTAGGTTCCCTTACTTGAAGAAATGTCGCCCAGCTCTGAGTATAACAGAAACAAGACGCCATCTCTTGGGATCCTTACGAACACCTACCTCCGATGCATGAACGTTGAACGAAGTCGCGAGATGTTTATCCGTTTTTCATACAAACTGGTGGCAGTCCAACTTTGTGGATTTACCTTCAGTCGATGAAGTGGAAACGCTCGATTAATCGTCATAAACCAGACGTGGTGATGATAGCACGAAATGAAAATTCATGCGTTAAGAGTAACGCAGGTATAATATAAACAATGAAAGCAGAGAATAATATTAATTGATTAAAATCAACCAATATTAAACCCATACTTCGGAACTAATCCCGTCAACGCACAATTTCTTCAAGTAAGGGAACCTAGAATGCCTTTCAGACTGAGCTCATCCATACTGATGAGCCCCAAATAGGGCGAAATAGCTATCTATGGATGCTCCGTTTGATATTACCACCATGCATGTTCTTTGTGCGTTGATGGGATTAGTTCTGAAGTATGGGTTTAATATTGGTTGATTTTAATCAATTGATATTATTCTCTGCTTTCATTGTTTATATTATACCTGCGTTACTCTTAAACGCATGAATTTTCATTTCGTACTATCATCACTACGTCTGGTTTATGACGATTAATCGAGCGTTTTCATTTATCGACTGAAGGTAAAATCCACAAAGTTGGACTGCCACCAGTTTGTATGAAAAAACGGATAAACATCTCGCGACTTCGTTCAACGTGCATGCATCGGAGGTAGGTGTTCGTAAGGATTCCAAGAGATGGCGTCTTGTTTCTGTTATACTCAGAGCTGGGCGACATTTCTTCAAGTAAGGGAACCTAGAATGCCTTCCAGACTGAGCTCCTCCATACTGATGAGCCCCAAATAGGGCGAAATAGCTATCTATGGATGCTCCGTTTGATATCACCACCATGCATGTTCTTTGTGCGTTGACGGGATTAGTTCCGAAGTATGGGTTAATATTGGTTGATTTTAATCAATTAATATCATTCTCTGCTTTCATTGTTTACTTTCAGTATATTATTAGTATTAATTCACAAAATGAATTTCACTAGAATCGGATATCTGTTATGAAAATATAAAGATTTGCTAAACGATATAGCAGTAAATTTTCCATTGAAGATCATGACCAATCGGTTAAGGCCAGTTTCTGTATCAGTCCCGAAAAAATTGATGCACTCCTTGACAGGATTTTATCAGACCGTCGACTTGGACTAAAACGGATAGCTGAAGCACTGAATATTATCTCATATGAACGCGTTCATTATACAGGGGTGTCCCGGGAAGAATGCGACAATCAAGTACATCAAGGAGGACTCGCAACAAGAGGTTTAATCCTTTGAGGTCCTTCGTTTGGGATATACAGGGTGATATTCATTTTATGGCTGAAATTTTATGTAAAATAACTTTTAAAATATTTTTATCATATTTACGATTGCCATCTTTCAATATTTCAGAAATTGAATAGATCAGTTCCGGACTGAAAAAAAATTGGGCGATAAACGAGGAATCTTGAAGTTTTATCACCTTTTACGATTGTCATCTTTCAATATTCCTAAGATTCAATTAATCAGATCCGGACTAGAAAGAATTTCAGGCGTTTTTAATTTCGTCAACATTGGATCACCTTGTACGTGAACATAATGAATTTCTTGAATTTTTGTAATCACAAAGAAACAATTAATAAAAAAAAATTGAAATCCCTGTTGGTTCTGTCATACAGAGTGATCCAGAAACATTACCTCATGAGAAAATTTCAAAGTTCAATAACTTTTAAACTGTTCGATCGAATGATTTCAATTTTGGAAGTTTTGTCATCTCTCAAGATTGCCATCTTCCAATATTCCTGAAATGAATATACAAAACGAAAATTTAAATCTTCACCTGACAAATTCATACAGTACGATAAATGAACATTTCCTTCGATGAATCTGTACTTTACGGAAATATTATTTCAAATTCTAGTTTGATCGCCCTTCCTGGCAGCCTTTCTGATTTTTTTCTTAAACTGAAAAAAACAGACCTGACTAGCAAAATTTAAGACTTTTTCTGCTGATATCGAATTAGCATGCGCGTAACATTACGATTTTTATGAAAAATAATACTAACGTTTGAGTAGAGAGTTCACATTAAGAAATCAAATAATAAAGAAGAGGTTCACTAATGAAAACTGATTAATTCGCAGAAAACTTTCAACCAACAAACTGAATAATGAGTAAACGAGAGAAACAACAAATAATTATTATATTCTATTTAAAAAACAAATTCAATGGAAAATGGAATGTGAGTTCTGGAATTGCTCAAAATGGTATTCTTTCATTTCAATACATTTTTGAGCACGTTGATGAAGTTGTCCGTCAATTTGAGATAAATTTCAAGGAAGGCGGTATTAAAGAGTGACAAAACTGAAAAATTCGAAGCAATTCCACCGATGAGATCAAGATTTATCGAACTATGAAATTTCACTCATGAGGTGATGTCACTTTTTGATCACCCTGTATGACCGTGCCAAGCAGAGATAGATTAAAATTTTTCTGATTAATTGATTCTTAGTGGTTACAAAAATGAAAAAAAACATTATGTTCACCAATAGGGTGCCCCAATATTCATGAAATAAGAAAAAACCTGAAATTTTCTAGTCCCGGATCTGATTCATTAAATTTAGGAATATTGAAATATGGCAATCGTAAAAGGTGATAAAACTTCCAGATTTGAAATCATTCGGTCGAGTAGTTCTAGAATTTTTGAACAAATTTCACTCATGAGTTAATGTTTTTTGATCCAAGAACTGATCAAAAACATTACCTCATGACCGTGCCAAGCAGAGTTTTTAAATTTTTCTCTTAATTGATTCTCGTGGTTATGAAAATGAAAAAAAAAATGTTCACCCATATTCATGAAAAACAGAAAAATCCTGAAATTCTTCTAGTTCGGATCTGATTCATCCAATTTTAGGAATATTGAAAGATGGCAATCGTGAAAGGTAATAAACTTCCAGATTTGAAATCATGCGGTCGAATAGTTCAAGAATAATTATTGAACTTTCAAATTTCACACATGAGGTGATGTTTTTTGAGAACTGATCAAAAAACACCTACATGACCGTGCCAAGCAGAGATTTAAAATTTTTTCTGACTAATGATTCTGTGGTTATGAAAATGAAAAAACCATTATGTTTACCTACAGGGTCTCCCAATATTCATGAAAATAGAAAAAACCCGAGATTTTTCAGTCCGGATCTGATTTATTCAACTTCTGAGATATAGAAGGATGGTAATCGCGAAGGATGACAAAACCTCCAAATTTGAAATCATTCGGTAAAAGAGTTATCGAACTTCGAAATTTCAGCCATAAGATGAATATCACCCTGGACCCCAAACAAAGTCCCTCAAAGGATGAAACCTCTTGTTGCGAGTCCTCCTTGATGTACTTGATTCATGGTATCCATTTGTCGCATTCTTCCCGGGACACCCTGTATAGTTGACGTCAATTGGAAAATTTTCGCAAAATGGATTCCCAAATGAGATTCAGCTCCGTTCGACTATCATCTCTTTCCTCAACTGAAAAAGTTTGAATGTCGTAAAGGGTATAGCCGAGTTTCAATTGTAAATCTGAGACTGAGACTTCTGCGAAAAACACTTTTTTCGATTTTGTTTTTTTCCTGTGAAATCCAAAATTTTCGAATAGTAATTTTCTCTTTATTCTTCGCATTAAAAGAATAGACATGTATCATTTTTTTATGAATTTCAGCTGAAAAATCGATTTTTTAGACAAAAAAATAAATTTATTATCATTTGTTTCCGGTGTTCTTCAAAAGTGTTTTTGCAATCCATATTGAATAAATTTGAAATGAATTGAATCAAATTCATGTAAAAATGTTCAGAGAGGATTTAAAATTAATAAAGCGGTAATTCAGTGTTTTGTGGTGAGAAAAGTGACTTTCGGTGAACTATTTTTCGGAATTTGGGGGCCCATTCATCAACTATCATATCTGATCAATGAGAAAAATCGTCAATTGTTTTTTTTTTTCATTAATATTGTTCAGGGAACCAATATGAATACAATTGCTCAAAATTTGATGGATATCTGCTGAGTCCTAAAATTCAATTGTTTGGTTTTTTTCAGAATGTTCCACCAATTTCAGAAATGTGAAAAAATTCCATGGTATAAAGGACCAAAGGAGACATTTTATGTCAAACAATGGCGGTGGACACTTTTGAAGAACACCGAAAAAAATGACTATTTATTTATAATTTAGTTGTTTTCTAAAAATCGATTTTTCAGCTGAATTCATAAAAAAAATTATAACTCTATTAATTCAAATGCAAAAAATCAAGAAAAAAATTCACCATTCGAATATTTGAATTTCACAACAGAAAAAAAAATTAAACGAAAAAAAGAGTTTTCTACTGAAATCTCAAAAACGGCTAGAGATAAAAACTGAAACGTTGGCTGAATCTTCATTCAATGACCAATCGAAGAAACATTTTTTAAGGTTTAGAGACGTTGCAGGTACGCTGTAATAAATGTATTCAATTAAGACTATTAAGAGGATAACATGTTGAGTAATAAAATATTTTGACAGGGGGAATTTTGTTTTGCTTCTATAGTAGGCTAAAGATTTTCCAGTATATCCTAGTTTATTATAACATTTCTAATACTCACAGCACTGAAAGCCCAGCTCCTCTGCATTTTCCCTGATTTTCACGCTAGTCACTACATATTGATCCCTCCAATCAAGAGATGAGGAGCTTTGAAATTTTCGGTTTTCTCGAAAAACTTTCCATATATTTTCGTTCCAAGTATCAACCCATGCTTCACGTAGTCCTTGAATTCCTCAGTAGTCCAATCTGTAAATTGGTTTATACCTTCCATATGGGTAGATTTTTTTGTTCATATAGGAGATTGTGCTCTTCGATTTTCTTCAATTTTCTTTGAAATGTCTAAACGCCTCTTGAGTTCAACGGGGGACTTATAATTTTTACCGTATTCCTCCTGAAAAATATAATCAAACTGTATAAATTATACAGGTAGTGCTAAAAGAACGTAATTACTCATTATATTTAATACTTTCTTTCAACGAGAACTATATTTAGTGAGTGAAATCTGTACCGGCTCGTACATTAAGTAGTTATATTGATGGAATTTGAAATCACAGCAAACGAGTCTGTTATCTCATTCTATAATATTTTCCGTTGATCTCGAAATAAAAGGTGAGTTCAATGTATAAGGAAATTGTACGTTAATAACCCATTTCAATGTTCCAATTGTGCTATTTTAATGTGCAATTGTTATGTGCATCCGAACACAAAAGCATTAGAAGCAATACAAGTAATGTCAAGACTCTAGTGAAACATAAAAACATATAAATTTTATTATGTCAAATGTACAGGGTTTGTCACTATAATTTGACCCCCCTTTCAACTTTGTTACTAAAAGAGATACAGAAAAAATTTTCATACAAAAATATCACGATATTACCTGAGGTTTTACAATATGAAATCACATAATGGAATATATACAGGGGAAACTTCATTTTTTAAAATAAAACACCCTGTATATTTTTTCATATTTGGTTGGTAATGAATATGTAACATATGTTTGTCTATCTTTTTCTGCGTACCACAGAGTTTCAAATTTCAAGAACCACCTGGCAAGCTCTGTAATCATTTATCAAGTGGCAGACTGCGTTTACTGAAAATGCTCATTTTTGGAGTTATAATAACGTATATATACAGTTTAACAATATATTGAATGCAACTACATTTTTTCAAATGGGACACCCTGTCCAGTATACTCTTCCATCTTTTGATAGGCTATTTCCTCCTGATCTCGTTTATATAGGTAGGTAGGTGTGAGTTTCAAAAGTTTTGAAATGATGATTCCGAATTAAAAAATTTGTGAAATACCTACGAAATTTTTATATTCAAACAATTTACTTGAAAGTATTTTTTTAAAATGAAATTACTCAATTACTCAACCAAGAAAAATAGTAAACGCAGCCTGCCACTTGAAAAGTGATTGCTTAGCTTGCCAGATGAAATTGTTTTGTGAAATTTGAAACTCTGTGGTGTCAGAATAAGAGAGATAAAGAACATTGTTACATATTCGAAATAGGGCAAAAAAAATTAGCCAAAATGGAAAAATATACAGGGTGCTGCTTTTGAAAAAATTAAATTGCCATCAATAGGTCGGCCATTCTGCATATATTTCAGTTTGTGAAGTCATATAAAAAACCTCAGTTATTTTGTAAAACTTTTGTATGAATATTTGTTTGTATTTCATTTAGTAACAAAGTTAAAGGGCGGGGTCAAATTATAGTGAAAAACCCTGTAACTCTTGAGCAAAATCAGAATGTATTTCAATCAATTTATAATGAGATCAACGGAAAAATCTTGAAATCAAGCCTTTTATTAATCTGGCGTCTAATGGACAATAAACCATAACGCGTACTTCCGAGCACGCGTTAAAATATTTAAGCCATAGTCGCTGTCATTAATAATCTAGTTTATTGAGTAACTATTGTTCATTAGTCATCAGTTTAAATTTCTTGATTTCTTTATTCTTCATGATATACGATCGACTAGATACAACTGATTACTTGGAGAGTTCTACTTATGATTTCGTTTTGAAAACCATAATTTTCTTACAACTCTCTCTTCAATAATAAAAGGAATATAAATCAAATAAACTCACCTGGTATTTTTCCCATATTCGCGAAATTTCACTGTCATTCAATGCTTGAACACTAATGAAAAAAATAATGCAGAAATAAATAACGAAGTACATCTGCTTCTTTCATCGTCGACCACTTCGTGGAAATAAATGTAGATTTTCAGTATCGCACGATTCTTTCGAAATAAATAATATATTCATATGTGTTATTTAGTATCTTAGATAAGATGGGTTTGAAACATAATCTAAATATTTTTTTACCATAGAAAAGATTGTAATGTTTGTTTTTCGATAAATAATATGAGGAATTGGGGAACCCATTTCGACATATGCTTTCGTTATATTATTATCCAGCGATAATATTCGCGAGAAAAGCATGTACAGGATGGTCAGAATTGGTAACTCCTGAACTACAACTTTTCAACCCCAACAGGTGAGAGAATATGAATGGCACAAAGCGGTTATCTTTTTCGAGAAACTCATTATATGTGTCTCTATAATGTTTTTTATTCATAGTACAAATAGGGACGAAATGATGATAAAGGTTGAAATTGCTCAAATGTCTATTTCGGCCTATAACTTGAAAACAAAGAGCAATTGTGTTGAGTTTTTAATAAGTTTCTCGAAAGAAGATAGCTGAAGTGTGCCATTCATTTTTCTTTCTTTCAGGGTTAAGAAGTTGTAGTTCAGGGATCACAAATTCTAACCTATATACATAGTACAGTGAAATAGGGTTTTTAGCAGGGAAAAGTTTGGGGTAGTTTTGATTTTTTGGTTTTTTTATGTTTTTTGGGATGCTGAATCCGAATCTGAGGTTTGCTTACAAAATTTCGTGAGGGAACATTGAAAAAAAAATACAAAAAAAAGAGAAAAAATCTCATTCTTTGGCAGTTTTCTGCTTATAACTCGGAACTATTCAACTTTTCGTGAAAAACCTTTCCATATAAAATGAAAGTACATGAAATTTCCTACAAATTGATTACCACAGCTTGTTCGCGACAATCCGTTCTGGCTCAAATTATAGTTGAAAAGAGGTATTTCGGTATTTGACTACAACTCAAATGAAAATAAATTAAATTCCGTGGTTCCGATTAATGCGGAACGCCTTGAAATACTGCATGAAACAATTTCATCATATCAGTCTCGATTCCAAAAAAAATTTAACTCGAATCGGATATCTTGTTATGGAAATATAAATATTCTTATTTTCAATATTCCAATTCAATTTCTATGGTTTTGTTCACATATGGCCACCAATTTTGCATGAAGCTTCTTATGAACATCTTTCATATGGCTGCAACATTTCATTCACACATCTTTTTCGTTTTTTTATTTTTTTTTTCTCTACAAAATTTTTGAATGGTTATTTTTCTCTTGATTCTTTCCTATTAAATGTACTTCTTTGGTCCTTTATACCCTGGATTTTTTTCACATTTTTAAAATTGGTGGAACGTTTAAAAAAAATTGAAACTGTTTGAATTTTAGAATTTAATAGATATCCATCAAATTTTGGTGCCGTTGTATTCATATCGGCTCCCCAACCAATATTAGTGAAAAAAACAATTAGCGATCTGTGTTAGTTTGGAAGATACGGGCCCCAAAGTTCGAAAAATATTTCACCTGAAAGTCAGTTTTCTCAGTTTTTTCACTACAAAACCATTGAGTTACCGCTTTTTTAAGTTTAAAGCCTCTCTGAACATTTTAACATGAAGATTTGATTCATTTTCAGATTTATATTCAATAATTATTGCAAAAACATCGAAAAAATTCGAGGGAAAGCCCGCCGTTCTTTATGGTAAGTTTGGGACTACCGCGTCTTTCAGCGAGTGACATAAGAAAATGATAGCGGGATTAATCCAAAGATATTCTACAATATTTCTGGAATTAATCGGCATGCATCGTGTTATATTCGCGCGAAATAATTCGCTGTAGTGCCAAACTTACCATAAGAAACGACGTACTTTCCCTCGAATTTTTTCGATGTTTTCGAAATAATTATTGAATATATCTGAAATAAAATGAATCATCTTTATGTTGAAATGTCCAGAAAGGCTTTGAACTTAAAAGAAGAGGAAAGTGACTTTCAGGTGAAATATTTTTCGGAATTTGGGGGCCCGTATCTTCCAAACTAACACAGTTCGCCAATTGTTTTTTTCACTGAAATTGTTCAGGGAGCCAATATGAATACAACGGCACCTTAATTCGATGGATAATTTCAAATCCTAAAATTCAAACAGTTCAAATTTTTTTTCAAAATGTTCCACTTATTTGAAAATGTTAAAAAATTCCAGGGTTCAAAGGACCAAAGAAGACATTTGATGTGAAAAATTGGCGTGGACACTTTGAAGAACATCGAAATTCCAATAACAATAATTTTATTTTTTTTCTAAAAAATCGATTTTTCAGCTGAAATTCATAGAAAAATTATATGTCTATTCCTTCAATATCAAAAAACAATCAGAGAAAAAATTACCATTCGAAAATATTGTATTTCACAAGAGAAAAAAAATAAAAACGAAAAAAGTGAAATGTTGGCTGAATTATTTTCATTCAATGCCTAAATCGATCCCCTAATATAGTCCGTTCACGAAAGGTTGAGCCGTCGGTTAGCCATGGAAATTGGCATATTCCACTGTGTATATCAAAAATTTAAGATTATGTTATTTATTTTTTTGTCAGATTGATACGCAATGTTGACAATATTGCATAGAGTTGTCGATAGCTTGCAAGCTCGTCGGGACGAGGCCGGGGGTAATTCGGCAACGTTGATTTTATTTTACGTTATGACGCAAATACTGCCAAACTTCAGATAAATAAACCAACGCCTACTATGTGCTCAACCTTTCGTGAATGGACTATATGTATTGAAAGGCCTCGGGGGCAGATTACCATTGAAACCCGGCTATACCCTTTCATTTTATGCGTTTGAGAGTTTTTGAAATATAGGAGTTTTTCGAGAACACTCATTTCAATTTTTTTATCCTACAATTTTCATCAAAGTATGGTCCCATTGGATTTCTTGTTAAGAAAATATTCGAAAATAAAATTTCAAATCATTATAGCTCCATTCAATGAATTCTGGACGTTCTTTACGTATGGGGAAAATGTATTATAATAGGCGGATTACAGATACAGACTCTCCTCCATTTTCATAATTTTAATGAGTAATGTTCGAAGTGAATTAATGAATCACAAATTCCTCGCTCTGTAATCTTTATCCGATTATTGCGTATGTATAGGGTGACTCACTTACCTTGGTAACCTAATGTTTCTCCAGAAGGGATGAATATTTTTTATTCTATTGACGGTATTTGGTACGAGCCAATGTTGACTTGGGTGTTCATAAAAGTTGGAAAAAAGAATTGAGACGCCAGGTATCGCGACGCTATCAAAAATTTTTTCATGATACATATATACAAAGAGTATATTTTTTCTTATTTCATTATACCTAATAGTTACTAGCTTCTAGGGTCAATATCAGTCCAAATGCAATCTGATGGCATGAGTACGTCTGCCTCAGTTGCCAAGTCAGTTGCACAGAAGAAGTTAGCTATCTATTTTGTTGCGAGGAAATTGTTCACTCCAAAGCAGCTTATTACTTTACAAGGCTCAAGTGCGTCCAGCTATGGAATATTATCCATCTCATGCTTGGGGTTCAGCTCCTAAACACTCGTTACTCCTACTTGATTCCATTCAAAAAAGAGCATTGCGCCTAATAGACGATCCAACGTTAACTGCCAACCTTCATAGTCTCGATCACCGTAGGAAGGTTGGAGACTTATCACTTTTTACAGATACTACCACGGAAGGTGTTATGCTGCCATTGCCTCCATGATTCCACCAGGGGCTCAATTTTGATCGACAAACAAGGCTAGTCGATAATAGTCACCAGTTTGCCGTGCATCTTTCTACAGCTATGACACGGCTTTGGTTATCAGAAAGGCTTTTCTTTACCGAACTGCAAGGCTATGGAATACCCTACCTCAAGATGTATGCTCCCTTGGTTACAACTTACAGCAGTTTAGACACGCACAAACCGATTTCTTCTAAATTCATCTCGGGCGCTTGAAAGGGCGTTATAGGCTCAGTCTTTTCCCGAGAGATGCGTATAAAAAAAATTTTGACCAAAATATTAGGGTTCACTTGGACAGTGTAACTTTTTAATGATCAAACTAAATGATATAGTTTATGTAGTATTGATCATAATGACCGCTATATAGAACATATGATTTGACATGTTGCAGTTATTATTAAGAAAATATTATAAAATATAATATTGATGATTTAGTGATTGAGAAATAGTTTTCCACAAAGTCTCTCTGATTTTAAGAAACACAAATCACACATATCTATGTTTCTAATTAAGGCATACTGTCTCCAAACGCAGAAAAAATAAATGAAATAGAACTGGACATAAAACAGGCTGCAGGTCGCTGACGACAACAAAAAAGAAAAACATTGTTTCAGAAGAAAATATTCAGAATTGAATTATCTTTAGAATGATACAAGGTATTTCTATAGAGAAAACATTTTTGATAGCGCCTCGACGCCTGGCGTCTTAATTCTCTTTCTCCGACTTCTATGTTGTACCTCTCCAGTCAACATTGACTTGTACCAAATACTGTCAACAGAATAAAAAAATGATCATCTCTTTTCTAGAAAACTTAGGTTACCAAAATAAGTGAATCACCTGTACCAGTACTGTTCATTTTAATTTGGACAGACTATTTTTTACAATGGAGGATTTGCATTGACGATGTTTTCCTCCTTTTTTATTTTTTTCCTTCAACCCTAGGTTGTTCCGATAAAATACACTACAACTCTCTACAATTGCTTGAAGCAAATCAAACTCTCATTGGAATAATTAATTGTAAAATTCAACGAAGAGGGGTCGCGAATATGTATCTAAAAAAAGAGGAAATCACTCCGAATACTCTATGTAAATTCTGTGTTGATCCATCGTTTTTCATTTCATGATATGTTCCGAATGTTCATTCTGTACTTGTTGTAGATTTTTTGGATCACTTAGGAACGTATTAATATATTTTCAGGATTGATTGATCTTATAAACTTGAAAAACCTACTTCAGGACTCAGGAAGAACTTCGTATCGTTGGACCATAAAGCTTTATTATCCAGTTCAGAATATCATCACTGCCTTGGAGCGAAATTACGATAGTGTTCATCTTCAAAAAATTTTCTAGGAAAACTGGACGAGTGCCAAAAAAATAAATGAAACTCTTCTATAATGTGAACCAATGATAGAATCTGAACCATGAAGCGAAATTTTGAAACCTAAATTTACAGGGGTTTTTTCAACTTGCAAATTCGATGTGACCTTATCATAATTCTTACCGTGTACTTCTGAAAAAGTGTTAGAATTATTGGAAGTACACAATCAGATTGTTCACACTGAAAATTTCATCAAGAGTGATCAAGCCATACCAAAGTTATGAATGTAAAAATTGGTGAAATCACCCTGTAGACTGTCAATAAAGGCCTCAAAAACCCATAAACCAAACATTGTTTCGAAACAATGTAAGCGGATAATAATATTAATTGATTTAAAATCAACCAATATTCAACCAACACTTCGGAGCTAATCCGTCAACGCACAAAGAACATGCATAGTGGTAATATCAAACAGCTAGAGCATCCATAGATAGCTATTTCGCCCTATTTGGGGCTCTTCAGTATGAAGGAGCTCCGCTTGAAAGGCATTCTAGATTCCCTTATTTGAAGAAATGTCGCCTAGCTCTGAGAATAACAGAACAAAAAACGCCATCTCCTGGGATCCTTACGAAACCTACCTCCGATGCATGAACCTAAACGAAGTGCGGGATTTTATCAGTTTTTCATACAAACTGGTGGTAGTCCAGCTATGTGGATTTAACCTTCAGTCGATGAAGTGGAAACGCTCTGTCAATCGTTATAAACGCGTTTTTGTTTTGACAGGATTTGCTCCGAAGTATGATTTTAATATGGTTGATTTTAAATCAATTAATATTATTCTCCGCTTACATTGTTCATATTTACCTGATTTACTATTAACGCTTGAATTTCATTTTGTATTGTTTCGAAACTGCTTGACTAGTGTAAACTTCTCCTAAAATCTGACGGTCTCCTCCGGAATCACCCTGTATAATATTATGGACATTTGATATTATCTGAGTCAAGCTAAGAATGAGTATATGAGTATCACTAGTTCCTTCAATCCACAAGTTGAAAATTTAGCTATTTCTAGATTGAGAGAAGTTTTCAGTCGTGAGGGGGTGTCCAAATCTTCTGGAATCGTAAAATCTTCATAATATGAATTCAGGA